>CAJUYH010007420.1:0-17614 GCA_910591685.1 Galerucella tenella | reverse complement strand
AAAGTAACAGATTAATACAGACAACGTGAAAAATTCACTCGGACTATTACAAAAAGTGACATATCGATGCAGACAATGACAAAAAGTGAGATATTGATTCAGACAATGTGAAAAATTTACTCAGCCGATGACAAAAAGTGAGAGATTGATACAGACAATGCGAAAAATACAGACAATGACAAAAAGTGACATATCTATGAAGAAAATGACAAAAAGTGACAGATTAATAGAGACAATGGAGTTATACTATATAGTAGAGATTGTATTCTCAAAAATATTTGAAATTTTCTATATTTTTAATTTTGAATAATTGAATCTTTCCATCATCAGGCAACAAAAAAAATTCACACACTGAAAAAATACACCGACCGTAAAAAATTCGTTGAACCTTATCACAAGGCAGGTAAACGAACTATAAAAGTTTCGAACAATGTTTCCTTGTAAATTTTCTCGCGATTCCTACATAATACAACTTCAAGGTCGCAATATTCGAGTCATTAATCTGCCGGCAATTAGATAAGTACGTCACGTCATGCTTTTTCTCTCACTGTATACAACTTTTTATTTTATGAAGACTATCTTCGTGATGTAATACGCCAAATTAGGATATTGATTTATGGTTTACATCGATTGATGCCACTCATGACTGTCATAGAAAAAAATAAAATGTATAAGTAGAACAAAACACTGTTTAATTTTTTTTGGTACATTTATTCGACATTTTATCTAAAAAAATTGCGCCCACTCAAATAATTCAATATCCTGTATGAGTCCTTTACCGGTCAAGTATTTATACAACTCGAGTTCGTCTTGCGGCTGACCGTACTCATCTGCAATCGATCTCTTCTGTCTCTAATTTTACTGGTTATGAATATATTTTAATATATCCAAAATCTAGAATGATAGACTAGACATTATTATGAAAAATATATTCTATCCTTGCATATTAACTCAAAATTTGAATCATACTTTCGACGAGAATTCCGTTTTCGATCATATTTAATTCTCTATAGAAACCAACATAATCATTTTATTAATTTCTGTATTCGAACATAAAGAAAACCACGAAACATCAAAAGTACAACGATACAAATCTCATTTCGCCATTTTCGCACTGCAAATCCCCAAATTTAATTCCCCTCCGTCAATTTGCCGCGCCGTATGCGGCGAATGCGGTTTTTTAACCATAAAACATGTTTCCAGACCGCTGAATTTAGAACGAGAAATTTTGTTATAATAAAATTGAATATTTAACGAGAATATATCGGGAAATTAGAAGACCCAAAATATGAATTTGAATATTTTACACTATAAATTTTTGAAGCGAAAATGTCGATTTATTTTATTTATTTATTTTCAAATACCATCTGAAAGTCCCTTTCTTCCCATTTCCAAAAATTTTCACATTTATTCAACTTTTTAAGGTAATGAAAATGAAATGTCGATCTTTTTTTATTCTTGAGTAGATGTATGTATGTATTTTGGCGTGACATTCACTGAGACCTAAAAGATCTATTGTGCCCCCTTACTTCTATTCAGTTTCTGAGGAGAGTATCAGAAACTAGTAGTTCCCTTAGTCCTATTTCCCGGAGGAATTTTAGGATGTCTGCAGGCTTCAACTTAGGCAAATGTTTCTCTTCTATCCAGTAATCACCTAGGTGCTGTACTCTAGGATTCTGAAGTGCAGTGCAGTTGGAAAGTAAGTGGATGGAGGTTTCATCTTCCATTCCACAAAATCTGCATTCTTCTTCATCCACTATTTTGAGCTTTTTCAGGTGCCCATTCAGGCGACAATGTCCCGTTAGGATCCCTGTTGAAACTCTTAGCGCAGTTTTACTATGATTTCACTCAGAAGAGTCTTTGATTGTATAAGCCCGACTAGACCTTTCCAATGATCAGATCTTCTCTTTTTCTCGGCTTTACCTATTTCTTCCAATATTACGTTGGGACTGATTCCGCAAAAGGGTTCAGGCCCCCAGAAAGGTATTTCAGTCCCCCTCTTTGCTAGTTTATCTGCTATTTCATTCCCTTCTATTGCAGTGTGTCCTGGAATCCATAGTATTGTTCTCGCCTAGTTCATTGATTTTGGAACTGATTAAACAAAATTGTTGCTTGACATTATGATAATCCTTTGTCTTCTGTATCCTTTATCAATTTTGAACTGGGCGCACTTTCTTATGGCGTGGATTTCCACTTGAAAGATACTTGGGGCTTTTCCCAAGCTTTCAGAGTGTTTGGTTCCTGATCCGAACACTCCTATCCCAGCTCCTTCTATTGCTTTTGAGCCGTTTGTGTACCATTGAATGGCATTCTTTCCAAGTCTGGTCATGGTATTTGGATCCCATTTCTTCTTGTTGCTTAATTCCGTTACGAATTTCTTTGAAAAGTTATAATTTTTCATCATACCGTCTTGTGGCATGTCCCAGGTTGTCTGATTTCTAAGAAGTTGGTTTTTTTAATGATTCCCTCTCTACTTAGTCTGTATCTTGTTCTTTCTGCAACGCTTTCCACCACTATATATAGAGGGGTGAGGTTGAGAATCACTTCCTTGGCTGCCGTTGGTCATGTTCTCATTGCTCCTGTAATGCATACACAGGCTAGTCTTTGAATTTTGGAGAGGTTTTCTCTCGTCATCAACAGGCTCGTTCTACTTCTCCACGCAATGGCTCCATAAGTGATGATTGGTCTTACTATAGCAGTGTACATCCAGCATAGGATTTTTTTGGTTACAACCCCAGTTTCTTCCTGCCAGATTTCTGCACACCATTAGAGCCATTTTTGCCTTGTAGTAGTTAATAGCGGTCAAAATGTGCTCCTTTATAATGTGACACCCTGTATTAAACTGTCTTCGTAAGATAATAAAATTAACCAAAAAAAGTTAATTAAAATGAGTAGATTCCACATAGTAAGGGCCCAAACAGTAAATTCAAAAATACGTGCGTCAACTTTCCATATTGTGACTCATTTTCCACGTTATTTATTATTATTGCCATCCGCTAGAGAGGGAAATTGACAATTCACCGGTCTCGTTTTTGTATGATGAATTGTTGAAAGGTTGAAAAACATTTTTTTCCTCTATCCCACTCGTTGAAATTAATGGATGGGTTGGGTTAACAAGTTTCGCGCTATTAGTGTCTAAAAGGGGTTATTGATTTTTGTTGTTGTTCAAGTGGATTCTTTACGTGATGCAATTTTATTCATCGTATAGATGGGAAATAAGTTACGAGTGTCATGTAAACATAAAGGGAATGCTTTCAAATTCGAAATGATTACATTACTTCGTAATTTCAGTTCAGTATTCGCAGTTTTTATGTTGAAAAATGTCATTTTGTCAAAAAGCGGACTAAGCCAGTCAATTGACGACTCGGAACAGTGTAATATTGGAGTGGGTCCCAGGTCAGAAAGGAATCCCTGGCAATGAAAAAGCTGACGAACTCGCAAGAGCAGGATCGTCAACTCTGATGAATGGACCCGAACCAGCAGTGGGTATTCCCAGATGCTTAACGAGGTCATGGTTAAAAGGGTGGGTAAAAGAACAACACAATAAACATTGGAAGGATACGCCCAGCAAACACATGGGAAGAAATTCATAAAAGAACCATAAGAAAAAGTAGCGAAAGAACTGCTCTCAATGAGCAGGAACAAACTACGCACCATAACGGGGCTACTTACGGGACACTTTCCCACAAAGGAGCACTTAAGAAAATAGGGCTGTATAACGGAGACCTTACATACAGAAGATGGAAAAAGGATACCGAAACAGCTCTGCATATACCATGCAACTGTGAGTCGCTGGACCACAGAAGGCAGAAACTTTATGGTAGAACCCAAATGACTCCAGAAGACTTCTACAATCAACCAGCTAAGAACCTGTATGAGCTGATACAGGGAACGGATTGGCTGAATAGGCTGTAGTCAGAACACTAGGAGTATGCCCAATAAGCCCAGGAGGCTGAGGTGATGCCGGCGTAAGGACGGCTCCTTGAAAAGAAGTCAGTCAATTTCTGGTTCCAAGAAAACCGAATCACAAATTTTTGATTTCAGAGCGTGGATTTTCCAATATTTTCACTACTTTTACATTTACGATTTACAAAACCATCAAAGTTATGCATTTGTAATTTTTTTTCCAATTAGACCATTCTTTCGAGAATAATCTTTCAAAATTCATATTTTAGTGACATTGAAGTCAGAATATCAAACGTTGACGTCCAAATTGGTATTCACGAAATCCACTGCCACTTTTTTCAGTTTTCATGTGTCGTTCCATCGTTTTTTGTCGTATGGTTATCAAATTTTGTTTTGCATGTTCTGTATCTGTAGGGTAGGGAGGGTGAGTGTAGGCTCACAGCACTTGTGACCCACATGTGACCCATTGTACATCCTCCCTAGGAGTTGTCCTCCTAGGTCATCGTCCATCCTGTCCTTCTCAGGAAGGTGGACAGGTCACTAGAAGACATCTCCTTTATATCTGCAGGAGTAGGCCAAGACTCACCGAACACACACTCTCTTATCGACCATAACTCCGGACACTCGCATGAGACATGCCTGACAGTTTCATCTTCCTGTTCACACATCCTGCATAGAGGTGTGTCCACTAGCCCCATAGCATGGAGGTGTTTCCTTAGTTGACAGTGGCTAGTCAGAAATCCTCCTGTTAAACATAGGTTTTTCCTGGTCATCGCTAAATATTTCTTCGGCGCCAGCTTCCCAGGGTCGCCCAGGGTGATCCTAGCAATACTGCATCCTTTGATTCCATCCAATCCCTGTGAGTAAAGATATGGCTAGCGAAGGTTTTCTAAAAGCACAAACTGATAACTTGCCCAAAGTAGGCTCATTTATGCTGCTTGAATTTATGAAGTCAAACAGCTGCTTTAATGCAGAGGAAATAAGAGAAGTTAAAGCATTATCGTAAGTACGACTTAAACTATCTTTTATTTATATAATATATACCAACCATATTTCGATGTGTGGTCGTAAGAAAATGATGTTTTTATGGTTGATTCCCATACATATAGGTACATAACCTCAAACTATTTAAGAATAAAAATTACCAGCGTAGAAGTAGGTACTTACATTGAAATGGTCTTCACAAACAAAAGTAATGCCCTTCTCTTAAGTGTATTTTTGCGTGTATTGCATTTGCAGCATCTGACTCTGTGTTCTGTTTTATTTGTATTTTGTAGGGTTTATTAAACAACATATTGCATGTTGATTCATGCCTGTTGAGTCCAATAAATATCCCAATTCATCAGTTTCTAGTGCTGGACAAAAAATTAGAATACGAAAAATAATCGTGTTTCTTGCTGTGCGAATTTGGTGTTTATTTGAATATTTGGCGAAGGAGCTTTTCATAAATAATGGTGAATGCGAAGGGGTATTTATATAAAAATATATTATACTTGCTGCTATTATTTGTCGCAGAGTTTTTCAAAATATAATCGAAAATGGGAGATAAAACTAGTAGATTTCTTAAAAGTAATCAAGTTTTGTATTAGATTAGAAAATGTTACTGCTTTAATTTATTATACGTAGTTGTGAAAAAAATGCCTGCTGAGTAAAATGTATAAATAATGTTCGCTGTCTAGAAATAAGTTGCAGACGTACAGTCGAACAAAGAAAATATGCAAAAACAACGCTACAAATTATTTCTGTTTATTCGACAAAAAAAAATCGTAAAAATTTGCATACAAACATAAACTAGATTAATTTCAATTTTCCGTGAAATGTTTTGTTTAATCTTTGTTATTTTGAGAAACGTGTTGCTTTGTTGGATGGTCTAACGTTTACCACATTTTTATACAATGTGGATGAAAAGGATAAATTCAATATTGAAAGAGTCCAATAGTATCTAAAAGACGAAAAATCAAAGTGCTCCAAATATAAACAGCTTTCCGCTAACTAAAATACACTGGAATATGTAAAATTTTCCCCTGAATCGATTGGTAAAGCCTAGAATGTTCTATCTATTTAATTAATGGAGTTATGAGTATTTTTTGTTTGAAACGTGCATTTTCGAAAATTTCATGACTCCATTTGGAGAAGAAAAAATGATTTCATACAAAAACAAACCGTGGCAGTCAATTTCTCGTCCCAAATATCCCTCTTGACGAATTTTGAGCATTTTTCATGTCGAAAAAATTTTTTTGTCCAAAAATTTTGAAGCAAGGGGTAGGTATGGAAATATTTATAAACCGATTTCCGCTAACTTCCTTATTGAATTTGTATCTGTATCTGTAGAGTAGGGAGGGTGAGTGTGTAGGCTCACAGCACTTAGGCCACATGTGACCCATTGTACATCCTCCCGAGGAGTTGTCCTCCTAGGTCATTGTCCATCCTGTCCTTCTCAGGAAGGTGGACAGGTCACTATAGGAAACATCTCCTTTATATCGGCAGGTGTAGGCCAAGACTCACCGAACACACACTCTCTTATTGACGATAATTCCGGACACTCGCATAAGACATGCCTGACAGTTTCATCTTCTTGTTCACACAACCTCCTTGACGTACAGGTCCAGAGGGGTCAGACCAGTAATTAGTTCCATTGCTGCGGTTGGTGTTGTTCTCATGGCTTCCGTGATGTTTAAACAAACCATTCGCTGTATTTGATATAATTTTTGGATGGCCGTTGCTTGTAGAACCTTCGGTCCCCATGCAATTGCTCCATACGTTAACATGGGTCTTATTATTGCAGTGTAGATCCAGGTGACCACACGGGGCGACAGACCCCATGTGCGTCCCACTGTCCTCCGACACTGCTCATATGCCACATATGCTCTTTTTGCTCTGCTGTGTAGATGAGAGTTCCATGTTAGTTTCCTGTCGAGGGTAATACCAAGCTATTTCACCTCTTCCGAAAAGTTTAGTTTGCTTTTGAAGATATCGGGAGGTTTCAAACCCGATAAACTTCTTTTCCTGGTGAAAAGGACCATCTCAGTCTTTCTGGGATTGATCGACAGTGAGTGTTCCTTACACCATGTTTCAATTAATTTAAGCCCATCCTGCGCTCTAAGCACAGTGTGTTCACAAACTTGCCAGTCTGCAAGATAACTATGTCATCTGCGTATGCAATTGTGTAGAATCCATTGTTGTTGAGGTGATTAATCAGGGTGTCTAGGACTATGTTCCACAGAAGGGGTGATAAGACTCCCCCTTCCTTATTGCTTGGAATTATTGACTCAAAATTCACTGACATATGTAAAATTGTAAAATTTTCCCCTGAATCAATTGACGAAGACTAGAACGTTCTATCTACCATAATAGTCGAGTTATGAGTATTTTTTGTTTTGAAAAGTGGATTTTCGAGAATTTCATGACCTCACAAACTGTGGCAGTCAATTTCTCGTCCCAAAAAACTCCTCGAGACGAAATTTGAGCATTTTAAATGTCGAAAACATTTTTTTTGTCGAAAATTTTGAAGCAAGGTCCAATTCTAGGTGGAATCGTTTCATATTATACAAATTGATAAAAGCATTTTGTATTTGAACTATCAAAAAATATTAACCCCAACAATCGTATATTCATGAAATCGCCTATAACTTTCAAAACATTGTCTACCCTGTAGGTTCCTTATAAAACTATAACCCTGATATTTGTTGGATAATCAAATACCACCGTTTCCTTCAAGATAAAGTACCTTTTTCCTATATATACTATTTCTCATTCCCCACCCATTTAAACAGTCTACTTTTGATAAGACCACGTGTACCTACTGTTATAGATCGAATATTATCAACTAAAAACTCTTTTCAAATATACTGCAGTTGTTTAAACACAACTCATCGATAAATCTGGCAACATAGCAGCTCTCTATTAAAGGTTGATGAAATTATAAATCCATATAATGTGGAAACGTCCAATACGAACGTATATATGGAAGCGTTGTATGGATAACATGTTAGGAATGTATAGAAAATTTAATTTTTTCCCCGTCACTTTTATTAAATTTGAAAGGTCATTACGTTTAACTGCTTCGGTTCGTTTTATTTTGATGGGTTCTACAATGTACTGTAGAAATGGAAATAATTAAAAACTTGAGAGGATGGAACGAAGTTCCTTTCGATTAATTAGTGAAGGAATTGTACATATACATACACACACCGAAACATTTATATATATATATACATATATATGTACTCTGTCTGTCTATTCTTTCATACACGTCATAGATGCGCGGGACTTTGTAAACAACAGAGTGTATATATATAATCTCTCGACTTCGTAAACACAACAGCGTATAGGTTAGAACACGCACGGCTTGCTAAATACATACGTTCTGAAATTGTAATTTTAAAATATAATTTGTTTTTGAATTTTTCAAAATTATGACGCGTACACTTGCTAAACACACAAAATGTGGAGATTATAATGCGTATGACTTGGTTAGCACAATAATAAAGAGAGGTTATAGTGCGTACTTGCTAAAAATACAAAAAAGCAGTAATTATTATTATTATCTGTATATAATCTCTTTACAAAAAACCTGTATACACTCAACAAAAATAATCGTCGCGACACCACACTGTTCAATGCGAAATAGAAATGAAAATATCTGGCTTGCTTCCTATGAGAGAGAAAGATACAGACAGAGAAACATGCGACGCCGCACAGCTTACAATAGCTTCCTATATCAAAAAGTGTCGCGTCCCAACTTTTCGTAAGAATTTCATCCGTCTAGCCTCCTTTCACAACGCGCGATAAGGAACTTCGTTCCAATAAATATTAATTAGTCTTTGATATTTTACCATTAAAAATCTCGATGATCGGTTATTAGACATTTCTCAAAAACTATGTATAGTTCAATTAATAGCTTTCTTGGTGTGCGTCATCGTTTGTGACGTATTTACGGGTTTTTGGTATTTGCTATTTTGACATATAACTAATCTTGAATTTAATAAATAAAATTATCAGGATCGTTCAGCCAAATTCGAAAATTCTATGATATTAAAAATTACCAGCTTTTTTTTCTAACTGAAAATACTTGATAACTTCCAAAATGCTGATGTTTTTTCGTGTATCTAGGTATATTTTTGTATTATTTAAATAAATATAACAATAAGATCAATATTCACGTTTCATGGATAATAATTGACTGTCAACAACAAAGTACAGACCTGACGAGAACTGTCAATGGGACAGTAGAAAAAGACGTGAGACACATTGCCAATACCAAAGATACCTCCGCATCCTATTTTGAATGGAGTAATATAGGTACCAACAACTGCTTCCAGAATTGGTTCTAAAGGATGCAAAAATGCATTTCTCTGCGTTTTAAGAATACCTATTAGAGACTCACTAGAGTTACAAGTGATTGATTAGGTACCCCATCCCCTACTCTAATTAAACGGCCGTTTGCCTCAAATTTCCCATTTTTCTTTTTCTTTCGAAAAACAAGTTTTTATAAAATAAACGTCTGTTTTTCCTGGCAAATGTTAACTAAACAAAATCTTAATTGAATCGAGATTAGATATTTTTAGCGAAGCCCCATATGATGGAGTAATAATTGATGGGATGACAAATCCAATCTCGTTGGCATTAATTGGAAAATATTGGATTTGATGAAAACAATTGCTACGAACATCCGTTCGCGAGTATTTTATGAAATTTTTATCAATGTTTATCTGTTGAAGGGGTACAATGTTTACTTTAGGTAGCGACCAGATGGTTCATTTTCATAAACACTTTTTTCCGTTGACACAGTGACGCAAAAAAATAATTGAGGAACAACCAGGTAATTGATCACGAGGTTATTTTCAGAATTCTGTGTGCACCAGCAATTTCACATGTTTTCAATTAGACTCTCTTCCCAAAGGTGTATAACAAACATGTTTCAGCTTGTATTGAACCCTTCGACTGTAGCCAAATTTAGAGACCTAATAATTGATAATTTTTTCCCTTCAATTAGGCCAGTCGGTATGGGTCATTTTAGACCAAAAGTACAAGTAATTAGCATACCTCAAAGTATGTAGATTAATATAAACAAAGTTTACCAGTCTATCGATTTCCCAAATTATAAAAAAAATTAAAACTTTTTTTTAAATTCTTTAATATTTCACGCTGAGAGGAAGGTGGAGAAAAACACCTAGAAAATTTTTGATTTTTGGAACGAAGTTCCTTATCGCGCGTTGTGAAAGGGGACTAGACGGATAAAATTCTTACCAAAAGTTGTCACGACACTTTTTGATATAGGAAGCTATTTTAAAAAAATTTCACCATAGTCCGGGCGCGAACCATCAACCTACGCGTCTATATCAAGGCATTCAACACATGCTGCCATATGCTCTCATGTGTATTAGATGCGAAGAAAGGTATTACATGCTGCAATGTGCGATTATATACAGATGTAAATGCTTTTGTATTGTTAGCAAGTACGCACTATAACCTCTCTTTATTATTGTGCTAACCAAGTCATACGCATTATAATCTCCACATTTTGTGTGTTTAGCAAGTGTACGCGTCATAATTTTAATAAATTCAAAAACAAATCATATTTTAATATTACAATTTCAGAACGTATGTATTTAGCAAGCCGTGCGTGTTCTAACCTATACGCTGTTGTGTTTACGAATTCGAGAGAGTATATATATTGTTATGTTCTTCTTATTTGAACATTTAAAATAAAAGAAAGGCTCTCTGAAATATTATACTCACTCTATCTTTTGGGGCGGTTCCTGATTAAATATTATGGAAATAGACAAATAAATGTTATGATGATCTTTTTTTATTTATAAATTTTATTAATTAACTCAAAACTTTGTTTTATAAACTTATACAGAATATTTTGTTTTTTATTCTCATATATAAAAATTGTAAAGAAACCAGAATGATTACATTTAAAACTAATTGAAAAAAAATTGGAAATAAACGTATTGAAAAGTACAAAATAATTCAAATTTATATATTTTTAATTTTAATTGGAAGCTTCCTCAACATTACTTCATTCATAAATAATATTATTACATTTATTTTTATGATTAAATTATTTTTTTTTTAAATAAAGAATTTTAATATTAAATTACTTCTAATTATTCATGAATAAAATATTTTTTTTACGCTGTTTTCAATTCTATACCTATCATAAATAAATTATTTACACTAAACCTGAATACGGTACTGTCCAATTCTATTTAGAATCGATACTTATATATGAAACATCGAAATTCGAGATTTCGATCAGGTTAATTTTAACCTCTAAATTTCTAATACGATACACATGTTGACCATGTATTATAAAGGATTATTTGATATACAAATAGTATATAAAGGTAATTATACATTTTCTTATCCTAAACACAACTTATTATCGCTTATTTTATCGATAATTTTATTGAACGTAGGTTATTTTAACAACTTGTCCAATAGATAAGTGTTTAAACGAAATTGTTTGATTTTCTAGGTTATAACCACAATAAAAATCGAGAAAAGTTCACTGCAAATTCATATAGATTTAAAATTTTGAAATCTTCGACAATAAAATACGGCTATAATTATGACAATGTCATAATAAAATTCTTGTCCTGGGCTGGTAATTAGCTATTCCTTATGGATTTTATGTAGGGTAATAAAATTGTCTTACCAGGAATAAGTTAATAGATTATTAACTGAGCAGGTGAGTGTTAATTTTCTTTTACCATGGTTTGTATGTACCGATTTCTACTGGCACTATGTTTTAATATAAGCTACTAAACTTTTTAATTTAGAAATTTTTCAAATTAATAATCTTTACTTTTTACTTTCCGTTTCTTCTCGTTACCAATCAACAACTCTCGTTCTTCAATCGTTCCTTCCCTTAGTTACCTGTCTCCAGGTAGTTGCTTGATATATTTTTCTTAATTATTAGCGCTTGTCACTGTCACCTCTTTTGTTGAAATAACATTCACTCGCGTTAATGATATACGAACACTTTTCTATGCTTAACAACCTTATAATATGACAATTATTTAAATTGTTGTTTCTTTCCAATTTTTTATTATTATTGATTATTTAATATTAATATTCTTTTAATTATTACAATGAGTTAATTATTTATTTAAATTATATATTAAATTCCTTTAACTTATTTTGATATCATAACAATATATATATTATATATATACAAACAGACAAATATTGAGGT
This sequence comes from Galerucella tenella, assembly GCA_910591685.1. Taxonomy (NCBI): domain Eukaryota; kingdom Metazoa; phylum Arthropoda; class Insecta; order Coleoptera; family Chrysomelidae; genus Galerucella; species Galerucella tenella. The sequence continues at coordinate 5,502 of CAJUYH010007420.1, read as the reverse complement.
AAGCAGCAATAATGAAGGAAAAGAGTACTCTTTTTAGATTTCCAAGCTTTCGTAAATATTTATTTACATCTTCAGGGAAGCTAATCACTTTGTTTTAAAATGAATTTTTATATTTTAACTTTTTAATTATTTTATAATGTGACTGTATGTGACTATAACTAGGGCTCTTAAAGCCATTTGGATTGTTTTTTCTTAAAATAATTTGCTTAATGCTTTTCCCGAGTATAACATAAAGGATACATTCTCGATTAGCTTCCCTGAAGATGTAAATAAATATTTACGAAAGCTTGGAAATCTAAAAAGAGTACTATTTTCCTTCATTATATATATATATATATATATATATATACACTCTGTTGTTGTGTTTACAAAGTCCCGCGCATCTATGACGTGTATGAAAGAATAGACAGACAGAGTACATATATATATATATATATATATATATATATATATAAATGTTTCGGTGTGTGTATGTATATGTACAATTCCTTCACTAATTAATCGAAAGGAACTTCGTTTCATCCGGGTGTCCCTTGACACCTCTCAAGTTTTTTTTTTCTAATTTGGGAAATCGATAGACTGGTAATAGCTATTTGTATTACTAGGGAGGAGAGTGCCACTTTTCCTCCCACAGGATGTAGTTTACTGCCCGACGCGAAGCGGAGGGCAGTATACATCCAAGGGAGGAGAAGGCACTTTACTCCCATGTGATACATATGATTTTTCCTCCTACCCACCTTTTTTTGAAAAAGTTTTAGCTTTATTTGGTTTGTATCCGGCATTTTGACGTTTCAGAAATGCAATCAATTTAATATCGACATTGTCCTTCATTGTGTAGCATTGAATATTTAGACCAAAGTGTTGAAGCTTTTAATGATTTTCCTTGTAGTGAAAAATATGCCAGTAAAACATTCTCTGAATATTTATGTATCTTGTTGTCTTCAGCCCATTGCTTATATTGTGCATATTGTTTTTCATACCTGTCTTATTTTTGTGGTAGTAAGGTTAATGACGCTATGTTAGCTTGTTCCTTAATATTAGGTGGTGTATTTGGAAATTCAAAATCACTTGAATCGCTCTCCATTTTTCAAAAATTCAACTAAGTTTAGTGAATGTGGCGACTTTGCACCTCAAAAGTCAATCGCCGTGCTTACTGTCAGTGAGCCACAGCATACTATGCTTTTCTTATTCTGAACTTAAAAAACGTATATCTAAGATTCCTGAAGTTGACATTTGCATTGAAGAACTACGTTGAAGTAACATTAATGTTTGATTTTTACCAAAAACAGGATATACAGGATGTTCTAGAAATTATGGAAACAATATGAATATAATGAATTCACAAGTTTCATCGTTTACAACTTACTTGAAATGAGGGGGAAGAAAAATAGTTTCCTCCCTAGGGAGAAAAAGTATGAGTTTCCTCCCTGATTTAAGGGTGGAAAGTGTGTAGGGGGGGGTAGGAGGGGGTAGGGGGTAGGAGGAAAACTTTTTTTCATATTATTCTACTTATGAAAAAAAAATCAGCCGTATTGCTAATTACCTACTTGTAGTTGTTACACCTATCGTCTGGCCTAAATTTCTAGACAACAGTTTCTCTGCAATAAAACTGTGCCATTCTAATCGATGTAGGGGTCAGTTATTTTAAATTAAAAACACAAGTTCAATATTTGCCTACTGCATTATAGACACATTCCATACCTGTACCTATCTGCATAGAGCTCGAAAACTCGCTTATATGTGACCCTTACAAAAAAATAAAAAAATTGAAACGAAAAGAGAAAAGTTTAGTACATGCCGCCTCGCCAGCTTACCGTGCCGGTGAATATCGTGGATAAAAGGCGATGGAAATATGAAGTTTCTACACGCGACTCGAACGTTTGCCAAAAAGGCGAGAGAAAAAAAGCACATTGGTAATATCGGAAGACTTGTTCTTTATGAAAATCGACACGGGAGGTATATATTTCATATTAGACTAATGTCTAACGAACTGAGGGGGTTGTTATGCGATATTTTTTGCCGATAAAACGTTGTAAACAACTTTGCTTGTTAGAAATAAGATCGATTTGGCCTGTCAAATTAGTTGACGTTATGTTTTTTCATTCTCGTCTTTCTATAACGACAAATGAGTCGGTCATTTTGCAAGTATATTTGAGTTTAGAGGGGAAAAATCAAAAACATCCCCTATGTAGTCGGACTGGATACATGTGCATGTCATAAACTAGATTGGACGAGTCTAAAGTTCATATAATACCCTTCTTGGTGTGCGTCATCGATTGTTAATGTCCTTATAACACATTACGTTGGAAGAAATGGAAAAAGGCAGGTCTGTGATTAATCCTAATAAAAATATCACGATATAGACCGTTGAAATGTATTACAAACGTTATTACATCTTTCATAATAGAATGCAGACGTACCTTTCGTAGCGGCAATGTGTCTTACGTCTGTTTCTACTGTCCCTCTGACAGTTCTCGTCAGGTCAGTACTTTGTTGTTTGCGGCAATAAGGTACAAACATAAATTTTGCTATTGGCGGGAATTGACGCTTTATAAGGTTTCCTAACACCTTGCATGTCTATTTTTTCAAAAAAATATAAACTTTACTTCTAAAACGACTTTAAAAAATCCTAAAATTCGAAAGTCTGCCAAAACGCGCTTTACGTCATAAAGATGGCTGCCCCATGGAGTGATGTCATTTAATTTGTTGACGTACATAAATTCGAGCAGCATAAATGAGTCTACTTTGGGCAAGTTATCAATTTGTGCTTTTACAAAACCTTCGCTAGCCATATCTTCACTCACAAAATATGAAATAATCGTCACTGAACACTGAACTAGTAAATAAAAAATTTTGTTCTAAAAGTTTTATAATATCCTCGGAAATATCGAATATTTATGTCCACTTTCCACTTTACGTTGACTTTTAGAAATAAAAAAAAAGCACACACAAACACGTAATGGTCTCAAACAAACATAATAGATATTTACGTAATTAGTTATGAAAAGAGCGATATTGTTCAACAAGCGTAATATTTGCCAAAACGAGCGCTAGCGAGTTCTGCAAATTACGCGTGTTGAACAATGTCGCTCTCTTCATAACGTGTTTACGTACAACGTTTTATCTAATTCCGCGCTTTCATAATATCCAATAAAACCTTCAATTACAATGATAATATTGAAGTGGAATCAAATGGTGTTAGATGTATTGTTACTATGATGTATTCACCCAGAAAATTGACTTACTTTAAATAACTGTGTCCTTAATAATGTTTATAAATCTTAAAATACTATTGAATTAAAATTATGGGGTAATTGTCAGTTTAAATAATGAAATTATTGTCAGTTTTGACAGTACCTAGCTAATTAATAAATTATTCTTTGAAACTCATGTGGTATCTCTATGTTCAAACATAAACAGTTACGTAAAGTTTTTACATAACTACTTTTCATAACTGATATATGAACGTTATGAAAAATGTGACGTTACCTAACGTCAAGGAGTGACGTAATGTGTCACATTTGATAGCGGAATTAGATAAATGATATTTTTACGTCGATGAAGCAATTAATAGTTAATTAAAATACAATATAAACACAAAACTACACAGAACCTAATGCGATACCGGCCATATTGACAAAAGTAATCACATGGTATGACATCACACGTATCATCGGTAGCGTTCGAAAATCCTCGGGTGGTGGTCGGAAACTGCAATAAAATTTGAGTAATTTCCAATGGAAACTGGTTTATTTCCTATTATTAGTTATTTTCGATATCAACTTCATTATTATAAATTAATATCTAAGCAAAATATGAAATATGCGTGTACTCTATCATCATTTATGAAAAGTGAATATTAATCTTATTGTTATATTTATTTGAATAATACAAAAATGTGACTGGATACACGAAAAAACATCAGCATTTTGAAAGTTCTCAAGTATTTTTAGTTAGAAAAAGAAGCTGGTGATTATTAATTTCATAGCCATTTCGAATTTGGCCGAATACGATCCTGATGATTTTATCTATTAAATTTAAGGTGAGATATATTATGTCAAAATAGCAAATAAAATAAACGACATACGTCACAAACGATGACGCACACCAAGAAGGCTATTGAATATACTGTATATGCAAAAACATGAGACCAATAAAACACAAAACCACTATATCGGAGCCGGAATTCGAGCAATTCAGTTTTTTCTTCTTCATCTTGTATAACGACAACGTTCCATGCCAGCTGCTTTTATCGGTGATAAAATACAATGTTTGGTGGATCATATAATAATGATGGTCGTTCAGATTGTTATTGTTGCCATTTGGGGTGTTATTATTTCGAGGACTTTATTAAAACTGAGAAATAGAACGGAATAATTTGATTGTTTTTCTTTCTTTAAGAATGAACACAAAATAATTTATTTTCGCACATTTGTGGAACTAAACAGACTGTAAAAAGGGATTTTTTTTGCAGACTGACACATATCAAAGTGTAACTGTCTATAACAATACTAGAAATTAAGAAAAAGAAAACTGAGAAATTAAAAAGAATTTTTAGCAAAATGGGGATTCGATCCATGGCTCAGCACACTTCCATTGCGTTGTATGTACGCATTCTGAGCCTCTAGTGTCTGCCAGTTAGCAAGTGCTTTTAAATGAAGTGGACGAACGACTTTGTGCGACTAAATAAATAAATGCCAATGAATAGGTACACTTTTTCACAGCCGCTGGCTTTGCCAATTATTGGCATTGCCAACGGCAAATCGCGACATACTGTGGACCTGCCTTTACGTTGATCTGGTACCGAGTTAGGCAACACCTTGTAACAGTGTAAGATATAAAGGTCGAATTGGTCTACAATTTTTATGAATAACTTTGTTTCTAATCTTATAATAACAGATTAATTTCTAATGAATCACCCTGTATATAAATAAGCCACAAGAAAACTTAGAAACTGCATCTCATTTTCTAGAAACGTTTTGAAGATATATCGTTGGAATAAATTGAAACACCCTGTATAATTTTGTCTATACAAACATATCATCACCTATCAGCCCAAAAGTCGCTTAACCTTGAACGGGACATCGTTTTAAATTTTAACGCTTCAACTTGTGTTAATAGTTAATTTAAATAGTTAAAAGTATGGCGTATTCGAACATATGTTAAAATGAATGTAAACAATAAAGTCGAGATTTGATTTTTTTTATTCTATTACGATGTAGACGAATTTGCGATGTAATGAATTTAAATTTAATAAGAATTGGTTCACTTGATATAGTCCTGGGCTACGTTCATAAACTTACTCCAGTGAGTATAGAAGAGTATGATCACGTGATTAGAAAAGAATGTTTGTTGATTACTTGGAGTAACCTTTCAGAGGCTACACCGGCCGGAGGCAAATCAAATGTCATTGTGTTGTGTATATAAATTTGGGGTTATGTATATTTTTCATTTCGAAAATTATTAACCATGGATGAGTTGAATATTAATAATATTAATATG
>CAJUYH010007419.1:3944-17619 GCA_910591685.1 Galerucella tenella | reverse complement strand
TAAATACTTATGATGTAAATAAATTTCTTAAAATTTTTGTTTACAAACAAAAACAGTCATTAATTTACAAGGTTGGCAGTAATGAGAATCTCCTCCAAATCAGCTGTTACTTGTTATCCTTTGGTCTTAATAAATAAATTTAACTTACCAGCAAGAGTTTTCAGGTCTAGAACCCTTGACCCCCGAAGCCCTTTGTCGTAAAAATGATTGCAGTTTTTGTTTAACTTCCGTACTAGCCACCGCACTTTCCTCATGTTTTTCCTTTTTTCGCAGCACTTCCAGCTGCTCTCTTTGCCTGAGCTCCTTCAACTGGTTCTGTCTTTCCCAAAATTGCTCCAGATGCTGACGCAATTGTTGCTCATGTTGTTCAGCTAAATGTTGCTGTTCGCGCTGGAACTGTTGTAGCAGGATCTGATGTTGGAGTTGTTGTTGCTTTTTGATCAGCTGAATTTGCTGTTCCAACTCGATTTCAGGCGGGTCACGATGCTTTTCGGCCATATCCTACTTTATTTTCGAGTACATTGCACTTTACACAAATCACACACTATAAAAGAAAACACTGGAAACAAAAATAAAGTTTTACGAGATCACACCGGTCGCGACCAAACTTGAACTAACCCAATAATCTTGTCTTAAACTAATCTTGCTTGCTCTGAAATAAAACTAGGAACTGAATAACACAAATGAAGTGGTTTGCGATGTTGCCTGCTCGTCAAACTCCTTCGCAAGCCGAAGAAAAATAAAAAAATATTTGATAAACTAAATAAAACAGATTAAATTGGAAAAACCAATCATCGAAATTAGTAGTAGTATTAGGAGTTCTTCAATTTACGCAGCATTATTTATTAAAAAAAGAGGTCTTGTACCCTAGCGAGCAGTTGGTTCTATTACGGTCACGTATGTTGGCAATATTGTCATCCCATAAGCTTTTCCCAGCGTATCGGCCAGCGGCGTTGCCACGGTTAGTTTTATTTCGTGATAAATGCGAAAAAAAAATTTTATTTCAATATTTATTTTTGGCAAAGACAATGGTCATTAACCTTTCTTTTGTGGTGTATTAGAAAGAATAAGGAATATAATGATTGCTCCTTTATTAAACGTTAATATTATTATTTACTTCTGCCCTTTTGTGACACAATATCAATATACTAGGTATTTTGTACTCCTCCAATGAGCCATGCTACTTTATTTCAGTTTGTTTATTATTGTATTGCAAATAGATATTACGGTTTAAGAGATTATGCATTGGCAACGTTACAGCCAATTGTTTTATCACCTTTGAAGATTCACTAACCCTATTTTTAAGAATAATGGTGATATTTCTGTAGATGCCAACAATAGATTTTCTATTTTAAACCTTGCTATTCATTAGAAAGTACTGGGTTATTTATAGAAATGTGTTACAATTTAGTTTGTCTCCGTTGACTTAGGGGTTTTTTGTCTTATGAAGATTTTATTTATAGAAAATACGCTTTCAAACCGTACGAAATTTTAAGTAAGCTGTATTTAATTTCTACAAATAATGTTAATATTTGACAGAACAACAATTTTCATAAAAACTATACTGTATTTGAAAATCAAGAGAGAGTAAATTCCCAGAATAAAAACTAATTCGGTAAGCAAAACTATAGTACAGTACGTGCGGTAAAACTTCAATATTTGTAATGCATTCTAAATTGTTTTTGTTAATTTCAATACAAAATTTATTAAATTTCTTGGACTATCACATTATTTTATGATCTTTCATTGTTACTACAGTAGGCCTAAGAGGATTAACGTGCGTCATAGGCGTAACCAGATTAGAAAGGGATAATTGTTATTTAACGACCTCCGAATGGCAACAGCTTCTAATGACAGATATTTTGACTTATAAATAGTGCTTAAGTTTCTAGAAATGCAGTTATTTGATTTTCGATAAACGTGACAAATAGTAGTGACTAAAAATGGAAGCGGTTTGTGAGTATACGCCAGTGAAAAAATTAAAACTAGACCATTTATCGCTCAATGAAAAGAGTGCTGTAGTGAATGTGTACCACTATTTTAAACATCAAAATCCCTCAAACACTATTGACAGTGTAGTTGAAACAACATCTAAGGCAATGGGATATGGAAAATCTACAATATATAGAGTTCTAAAGGAGGAAAAATCAGGTGGAGTAACCTCACCAAAGCCGAAACCAGGTAGACCAAAACTATTAAAAGTCAACGTGGACGAGTTTTTTAAAAATGCTATTCGTAAGCTTGTTCACTCATTTTTTATAAACAAGCAAATACCAACTTTAGATAAAGTTTTGCAAGCCATTACGAATGATGTTGATTTACCCACAATAAGCCGGGATAAACTATGGAAAATGTTACATGGGTTAAACTTTAAATTTGAAAAAATGGGCAGACACTCGATGCTAATTGATTCTGAAGAAATTGTATGTTGTAGAAGACAGTACCTCAGAAGAATACAACAAGTTAAAGCTCAAAATAAAAACATTTATTATTTAGATGAAACATGGGTTAATGAAGGACATTGTGTAGGAAGAGTTTGGAAAGACAAAAATATAAAATCATCCCATCAAGCTTTTCTAGAAGGATATACTACTGGTTTTAAGGAACCTATAGGAAAAGGTGAAAGATTAATTATTTGTCATATAGGCAGTACAAACGGTTTTCTTGAGAATGGTTTACTCTTATTTGAATAAAAAAAAACCGTTGATTATCACGAAGAAATGAATGGAGACGTGTTTGAGGAATATTTTGAACAGATGATTCAATTCATACCAAAAGGATCGGTTATTGTAATGGACAATGCAAGTTACCACTCCAGATTACTTGAACCTTTACCAACCACTAAATGGAAAAAGGATGAAATTGCAAAATGGTTATCTTCTAAAAAATTTAGCCTTTGACAATACAATGCTGAGGGCAGAATTGTTAACTATTGCTAAAAAACATAAGCAAAATTATAAAAAATATAATATTGAGGAGATGGCCAAAAAACGAGAAATTGAAATCCTTCGTTTACCACCCTACCATTGTGAGCTGAATCCGATAGAATTGATATGGGCTCAAGTTAAAGGTTATGTTGCCAGAAATTACACTACTTTTAAATCAATAGATGTTAAAAATCTCTTCAATAAGGCAATATCTGAAGTAACAAGTGAAAATTGGCAAAAATGTATTAGACACGTTACAGAAATAGAAAAAAAATGTGGTAGCTATAGATAACATAATTGATATTACTATAGAGCCCATTGTAATTTCTCTAGAATCAGATGGTGAATCTTCTGACACAGAGTGCGAGGAACCATAACTTTAAAATTATTAATTTATGTACTTTAATTTTATTTTTAGATTTTTATTTTTTAAGATTTAATATTGTCGTATTTTTTGCATGTTGCTCGTCAAATTTTATCCTTGCGGTTGGTTTTTTTTTTCTCATATACCTACTTAATTGTTTTTTTAGCTCCTCATATTAATTTATAAATAATTGTAATTATCTGTACATATTATATACATATTTTGTAAATAAACATATGCCTAAAACAAAATGCCTAAAATAATATTGACTTTTTCTTCATTTTACCCAAATTAAATTACTACTTACGAATTATTTTTATCTATCTAAAATTGGTAATCTAGGTATAAATAACTAAAACAAATTAAATATATCTATTTCCATATTAATTTAATATTTAATTTTGAAAACGCACGTCTATGGTTTACTGCCTTTTAAACTAATAACTGCAAAACATTTCTGGGAATTTACTCTCTCTTGATTTTCAAATACAGTATAGTCACACAGTGCCAAATCTGGTAAATATGGTGTACGTAAGATAAAAACAAGCCAATTTCAACAATTTTTAATCGAATTTAACAGAAATAACAGTACAATAAACAATTAGAATTATCATGATATTAATTTTTTTGCCTTAATAAAAATATTTACTGCAATTCACTGGTTATTTTTGTAAGGTAACCTTTATAATTACGTTTTAAGGCATCCAGTTGATTCAGCATGTTTAATAAGTACAAAACCTGGAAATAAATCAATTTATATAGTACACTAAATCGACTAAATCCTAAGACTATTGCGTTTAAATTTCCTTAACACACAATAAATAAAATAAAAAGTCTGCTCAGGCTGGGAATCGAACCTTCATTTTCTCGCTTAAAGTCTGTATGTGCGTGAGGGAAATTTCAAGGTCATAGTTTTAGGACATGCGGATCGGATATTAGGCCAGACGATAGGGGTAACAACTACAAGTGATTAGCAATACCAGTCTGTCGATTTTCCAAATTGGAAAAAAAATCACCTTTTTTATTGAAAAACACTTCCCCTACACGTTGGTATTTTTTATTTTTCTCTAACTTCCTCCCAGCGCGAATTATTGAAGAATTTCGAAAAAAAAGTTTTTGGATTTTTTTTTCTGCTCTAAAATGACCCATATCGACTGGCCTATATAAAAACTCACTTTTTTCCTAGTCAAACTTGGAAGTCTCTTAATATAGTTCCGAATAATTCCAGTATGCGCAAAATAAAACTGCATTTCAGCAGGCATACGCTTCTTCAAAATTTTAGCCCAAGTTGCTAAAAACGCTACGAATTCATACCAAGACTTCTTATCCACAGCCAAACTACAATTAGCCTCAACGAAAAAATTCACAGTGGATGTCGTCGCCAACCAGTGGTTGAATTTTAAAATCTGCGTCAGACAAACGTAGCTTCTTTCGGCTAACATCGGATTTTGGCATAAAGAAAACAATTTCACGAAAATCTTGTAAATGCTGTCTTGCGATAAGCGAATCAGAAGATGCTGGCTGGTTAAAAGGTGTAAGATGTCCAAGCCCTTTTCCAATTTACTCGTCGAACCGATAAGGGTGTAAGTAATGTCCGTTTCTATGGGAGTATTTACGTCCGTGTGATTACGTTTCTGATAAAAAATAAATATTAAAAAAACAATACTACCAGCGGAACCAGTTTAGAGGAGGATGGGTAATTTGGTCCCCGCTACCTGTGTTAATCCTTTGGTAGCCAGGCACTTCGATAATCCGGCTGGTAATTTCGCCCCCAAACTAAAATATAATTATTTCTGCTTCTTGGAAATTTTTAGGAATAATAGGTAGCTTAGACGGATATAAAACCCTTATATTATTATAATTTGCAATCATTTGAATTATTACTTAGTTTGAGTACGTGTGAATTGTTGTGAGAAAGCAAATTATGGAGGTGAAAATTATTAAAAATAATCGTGGCAAGGATTTACTTGTAGTTAACGGTTACAAGTTTAATTTCCACAAAAAACTGAAAACTTCAGAAGAAACTTGTTGGAAATGTACCAACAGAAAATGTAAGGCCTGTATCTATACATTAGGTGTATCAAGTGCAATATTCGTGACTAAAACTTCCTCCGAACACAGTCATCTTGCGGACATTTCAACGTTAAATAGGCAAACAGTTTCTGCAGTTTGCAAGAGAAAAGCTGTTGACGATATTTCTGAAAAACCGTCAAAAATTATACGTATGGCATTGAAAGAAAATTTACCAGCGACACTAACAACCAGGGACGTCGAGTACGTTAGGAAGAATATGTATAATAGTCGACGTAAGTTTATACCAGCGCTTCCGAAAAATATTAACGATGTACATGAAATTTTGAATTCGATTGACGTAAAAACATCGCGTGATGAACAATTCCTTTTTATTAATTGTGTGTTAAATAATATCATTGTGTTTACGTGTCTTTCAAATCTTGAAGCTCTGGTGAAAACGCAACGAATCTACGTCGACGGCACATTTGATTATTGTGCCAAATATTTCACACAAATGTTTACAATTCACGGTTTTTTACACGGACATTACATACCTTTAATGGTATGCCTTCTACCCAATAAAAAATCGGAAACATACGAAAGACTGTTTCTTTTGGTTCAAGATAAGTGCTCCAAAATTAATATTAACTTCGATTTTAAGGAAATAGTGTGTGATTTTGAAATGGCCATACATAAAGCCGTTCGAAAAGTTTGGCCTTCCACCCAAATCATCAGATGCAGATTTCATCTCGCCCAGGCATGGTTCCGGAAAATTAAAACTATCGGTCTAGTTGTGGAATATAGCGATGCGAGCAGTGATATTGGTCGGTGGTTGCACTTGACTTTTGGTCTTACTTATTTAGATCCTAATGAAGTGGGTGATTGCGTTGCGTTCGAACTATTCGAAAATAGACCAAATGACATGAGATTGGAGAAGTACGCTGATTATCTAATCGAGAATTATGTTGAATAATCTCTTTTTCCACCGACAATTTGGGCCAAAAATTCGTCTGATCTCACGCGAACAACAAACGCTTGCGAAGCTTTTCACAGAACTTTTAACGATTCATTTTACAAAGAACATCCAAATATAATAACATTTCTTGAGTAATTAAATGAATTCCAAATCGAAACTTATATCAAGTTGCAAAGTTGTCATTTGAAACATTATGTAAGAGACCCTAAAATTAGAAATCGTCAAAAATTTATTGAAAACCTTATAGAAAAATACAAAAACTCTGAAATAGATAGAACTCATTTTTTAACATGTATTTCATTTAAATGTCTAAAATTTTGAAATTCTCATTTGTGTAAAAATTATTTATATGTTCATGCCATAGAGTTGAAATTAAAACCTTTAAACTATTTTCATGTTTTGATTTTATTTCTTCTTTGAACCGAAAGCATATACCTGATTGCGGGGACGAAATTACTTGTAGGGAATTTATACCTGTCAGCCATGGGGACCAAATTACCTTTTGAAATTTCGTGACGTCATCTTTGGGGACCAAATTACCAACTCCGGTTTAGAGAATAAAACCACAAAAATACCTGAACTAACAGTAGCACTTTCAAAAGCCCCATGGTCTTAACAGCAGTTTCGTCATTTAAATTTTTCAATCGTCTCAAAATATACAAAATATTTTTATAATTTCGACAAAAAACATTCACTACGTCAACGTCAGTTTTCAAATACGTCAATAATTTTTTGCTGTAATCACACGCAAGACCAAAAGTAAATTCTTCCACCACAAAAGTCAACTGTAGTGACATAAATTCGCATAATTGTTTCGAAATTTCTGTATCTTCCGGTATACCAGGGTTAGAAATCATAAGTCGTTTGAATATTTTCGAAGATTTACAAACAAGCGGTAACATTTTCGCTATTTGTATGTTTAGAGTAGAATGATCCATGCTTTTTACCAATTCAGCAGCTCTATAAAGAAAATTTGGGAAGAAATAGTGTATAAGGAGACATCGTACAATCCAGAATTAATACCGTGTGATTTATACTATTGGGCGGAGTAGAATTCAATGAGACCTCTGGCGGAAAATTTTGTAACGAGTAAAATAATTCGTTTTAATCAAAAATTATGTAATACATCTGACGTTATAGACAAACAATTTGCATATGCCTTGGTGGTCGAGTAGTAAGCAAACCAGACTCTCACGCGGTAGACCCGGGTTCGATTCCCCGTGAAGAAGTTTTTTTTATTGTTGATCTTATTTTTAAATAATTATTCTGCTTTATATTAATAACGACAACAGGTAGACGTTTGAAATATTTAGCAGAATATTCATTATTATAGATAATGGTACGGTACCCTACTACCTACCTACCGTCCTGACAACCGATGCTGTAAATAAACAAAAAAGATCAATCGCGAAAAAAAAAAAATGGAAATAATAGTAAAAATTTAGTAGATCACGTAGATCACCAGCACTGCGAATACCAGCTTTGCATAGAATTTTAATATAGCATCGGTGGTTCAGTGGTAGAATGCTCGCCTTCCACGCGGTGGCCCGGGTTCGAATCCCGGCCGAAGCATATGAATCGATACTACGAAAGAGAGACTCAGGAGAGAGCACACGCATCAAGCAAGGCTCATAACGAAGCAACGTAACATAACGTAACGTAACGGTCAGATATTTTGCGTCGCGACCCCCGGTCACTCAAACATAACCTGACGTAAAGAATTAAAGTTCCAACAGCAAAATAAAACCCACTTAAATATCAAAAGTCTTATACGGATTTGTTTTACTCGTTGGTAAGATGACATTGACATTTCAGAGCGCCATCTATCGAATTCTACTTTTCCCAATAAAAATTACTTACTTAATACCTACAAAGTCATCCAAACAAGAATCCATGACGATTGTTATCAAAACTTTTTGAACCTTGCAGTGTTTAATACATTTTTTCAAAACCTCAAGGTCGCTATCGTTTTTCAACCAAAATAAAATTACAGCTTTCTGTAATGACATTTCTCCTCGTCGTAAAATCCAATGGAGTTGACTAATGTGAGATGAAAATATATCGTCCAATTCGTAATATCTTTTTGTTAAAAGTATTAATAAATCGTCACCCAAAATAACGTAGTCGTCGTTAATGCAATCCGGTATTACGAACGGGTAAATGAAGCAAATTATCTTCAAAAGACTCGGTTTGATTATGAAACGTTGGTAAGAATATACCAGAGATTTTATTGAGTTTAATATTTTAGCCGGTGCCCACATTATTCTGTAAAATATAAACATTTCAAAAATGGTACATAAAAAAAATATAGTAATGATACTAGTTACTCCATCTGTTGAAAGTGAGCGGAGCTTAGGAGGGTGTAACGTTCAGACACTCACCGCTAGATCGCGCCATGATGTTTCTCGTAAAATATACACAGACTTACTTATTATTTGAACACAATAAATAGCAGATCCTTAAAAATGTCGTCGGTTCTGAATTGACCCATTCGGAAGGATCTGCTGGAAGTTGTATCAACTTTTTATGACAGAAATCCCAGTCGTTAGCTAAAGGAAGTTTGCATAGTATCGTAGAAAATAATATCATGGAATCTTTCCTTAAAGATTCTTTGGTTAAAAACGATATGATAACTTCGGAATTTTTCGACAATATTTGAATGCTGTATTCAACGGAGTTTTGTAGTTCGATTTTTTTTGTAACATCATTTAGAGCAATTTTTTTATAAAAGTAGTTGAAAGTTTGTAATAGTTTTAATATTACACGTTCTTCGGTGCTCTAAAAACAGTAATTTTGGAAAAAAATAATTTTTTTCAACTAATAAAACTTACCCTTAACAAAATTTCTACTCCTTCAGTTAAAATCCAAATAGAACAAATAGAAAAAGCTTGAGACACTATCAGATATCTAAAAATAAATATCTAGCAGCACCCTGTATATTTTTTTACAGTGACAAAACTTACTTTTCAATGACAATTTGTGATATAACAGTAACTTCATAAATAACATCCAATTTTCTAAAAGCATTAATTACGCCTGCCAAATTTTTCAAATGTGATTCAGATAGAAAACCATCAATTATAAATATGTCACATAAAATAGATGTGAAGTCACCTACGTGACTAACGCTAAATGTTTCCAACTTTAAAATTGTAGTTAAAGCATCAAAAATTTTGTCTCTTTTCATTTGTAATAATTCTTTTAAATGCTGAAATGTTTTACCCCTAAAAATACCACTATGTAGGTAAATAAAAATATAAATAAATTTGTTACAAATTTACTTACTTATGTATTAAGCCATTTAACAAGTGTAACAACCAACCTAAAATGTCTTGTAAATGATCATCTTTGAATATTTGAAGATTAGATAGTATGAACATCAAAGTGTATTTAAGAGGTTTTGAATTCTTGTAAAATAAGTCGTGACATATTAGTTTTTCCAAAAAAACTATATGCAGCCTAAAAAATGATATCAATTTGTTATCAAAACTAGTTGGCCGTTAAATTTTAAGTATTTTAATCACCGCTAGAATTAATTTAAATACAAAAACTCAAATTCTATTGGGTTTAAAAAACAATAATTACCTTAGTAACTCGTGATTCAAAATATTGATATTGATCATCGAATCAAAGGAAAAACATTCGATAACTTCTTGAATTTCACTGGGTTTAAAATTATCTGCACATCTAACAAGCGTTTGCATTTGATCCAACGCACATAATTTAGACATTTTGAGTATTTATTAAGAACACTTACCTACTACTTGCAATAAACTAAACGTCAAACTGACATAAAATGTCAAACGTTTGTTTAAATTAAATGACATTTCTCATTCCAAAGGTAACTAGAGGTTTAATATATAGTCCGTAAAAACCTAGTAAGAGGTGACCTTGAAAATCTTGCGCCGAAGACAAGTGGAAGCTAAAAACATTAGCTCGGGGTACATACTGCTGTTACTTACTATGGGTATTTAAAAGGTAGCGCATTTTCACACATCAATTTTGTTAGTAAAAGTTGGAAAATTGTTCATAGGCGTAGAAGTAGGGAAATAAAATGGTGGCCACCTTAATTATTTCTCTTTATTTTATGTTTTTCACATACACAATCACCACTCATATCACCTGAAAGGAAAAGTAACAATGGTAGAGATGTAACGCTTATATTTTTTGTGCTTCATAACTTTGTTCGCTTAAATTATATGAAAGAAAAAAAATGTTGTTCAATGAAACACAACCATAATTCGAATTTTTTTGCATGTTTTGGTAAACGGAAAAAAGAAAAAAATTATCCGTGAAGGTGGCACAGATTTTTTAGATTTTTTCCCTTTTTTACATTTAACCGTTAAAAGATTCGGTGGGATGTATTTTCCGAAATAAAAATAACGCACATAATTTAGACATTTTGATTATTTATTGTGAGCACTACTGCAATAAACTGAACGTCAAACATAACATAAAATGTCAAACATTTGTTTAAATTAAATGACATTTCTCATTCCAAAGGTGACTAGAGGTTTAATATTGGTAAAAGTAGAATTCGATAGATGGCGCTCTGAAATGACAACGTCATCTTAGCAACGAGTAAAGCAAATCAGCTGCCGTATAAGCTCTATGATATTTAAGTGGTTTTATTTTGCTGTTTTAGTTATTTTCAGTGTGTGTTTTGTAAACTTTTGCTTTTTCTTTGATTGTGCTCTAGTATTTTGTGTTGTTAAACTAAATTTTGACTCCTGATATTTTTATTTTTTGAGTAATAGGTATGGTTGATATTTGTGAAAAGTACAAACATTATTTTTAGGTTTGATTTCGTGTTTTTATTTGATATTTGATATAATTATATCTACAAAAGTTGCAGGGAAGGTAGGTTTGTATTGAGTAATAATTTAAATCTTTACCGACTTATTTTCTCTTTGATCTGCAATGAAAACAAAAAATAGAATAACATAACCTCTTCCATAATAATATCTCTAATTATATAAGAATATTACCTCAGAATTGATGACAGTTGAGTTAAATAGAAAAACACAATTTTAAACTTGTCACTGACACAAAATTAAACAAATAAAGTACGAATTCACGGTAATTACGTTGACTTGCATATAATACAAAAACAATGCAAAATGAATTATTTTACTCGTTGCGGCAGTTAGTCCGCAAAAACCTAGTGAGAGAGGTGACCTTGAAAATGCTGCGCCGAAGACAAGTGGAAGCTAAAAACATTAGCTCGCAGTACATACTGCTGTTACTTACTATGGGTATTTAAAGGGTAGCGCATTTTCACATAATATGAATTTTGTCAGTAAAAGTTGGGAAATTGATCATAGCACATCTAACAAGTGTTTTCATTTGATCCAACGCACATAATTTAGACATTTTGAGTATTTATTAAAAACACTTACTACTTGCAATAAACTAAACGTCAAACTGACATAAAATGTCAAACATTTGTTTAAATTAAATGACATTTCTCATTCCAAAGGTAACTAGAGGTTTAATATAGTCCACAAAAACCTAGTAAGAGGTGACCTTGGAAATGTTGCGTCGAAGACAAGTGGAAACTAAAAACATTAGCTCGGGGTACATACTGCTGTTACTTACTATATGGGTATTCAAGAGGTAGCGCATTTTCATATAATATGAAAGTTGGGAAATTGTTCATAGGCGTAGAAGTAGGGAAATAAAATACTGGCCACCTTAATTATTTCTCTTTATTTTATGTTTTTCACATACACAATCACCACTCATATCACCTGAAAGGAAAATTAACAATGGTAGAGATGTAACGCTTATATTTTTTGTGCTTAATAACTTTGTTCGCTTGAATTATATGAAAGAAAAAAAATGAAACACAACCATAATTCGAATGTATTTGCATTTTTGGAAAACGGAAAAAAGAAAAAAAATTATCCGTGAAGGTGGGACAAATTTTTTAGATTTTTTCCGTTTTTTTTCACATTTTTCCGTTAAAAGATCGAATAGATGGGATGATTTGTACGTGTATGGGATATATACAACGACTAGAGAAAAGTTGGCTTCATTCGGTGGGATGTATTTTCCGAAATAAAAAATAATAATAAATAAAAATAATTAATATAAAAACGGAAAACGACAGTTTCGAAAAATCAAGCGAAAATATAATCGAAATAAAATAAAGATAAAAAGAGGATGTGCTGTTAGATTCAATAATTGATGAAGGTTATTGTAAAATTGTTAAAAATAAATATCACTTTTTTTTAAATATTTATAAATCCGGACTCCCCAGCGAATTTTTTTATATTTTTAGCACATCCTCTTAAAAAAAGTATCGATTTAAAACCACGTCGAAAAAATTCAATAACTACAACATAATATGGAAATTAAAACCTCGAAAACACATCCTTTCAACTTCACACAAAAGATCACTGAGGAAAAAAAAAATGAACTGTACATATCTAGAGAGCTAAACTGTAGAGTCGATATGTAATGCGGACTTCATTTGTCCACCTAAAAGTAAGAGTATCAAAATATAGATAATCAAAAACAAATTACAATAATAAACGTGGTTCCGATACACTTATACCCCCTCAGCTGCGCCACCGCTGATTTTCTCAAAAAATAAAACCACTCCGGCTAATTTTTGAAAATTGCAGTCGATGTTGCAGCCGTTATATTTTTATATGAACATTTATATAAAATATTTTACATAACTTTATGTCTACCAGTCAGAAAAAACTAAACTAAATGTTTAATATTTATAATATCAATGTCTTTGTCGGATATTTAACCTAAAACTAAAGAAATTGTATAAAAAATTACTGACCATACCAACTTGATAAGTTCCTAACTGAATATCTGCTGTTGAAACTTATTAATTCCACAAATATGCACACCAAAATTACATTTCTTCAGAAACCAAAGTTATTATTGATAAGTTCCCAATTAAATTGTACCAAGTTTGTTCTTAGGTTTCTTTCTTAATAAGTTCAAACCTCTCTTACACTGGCACTTATATGCTATTCTCAAGTGTAATGATAAACCATTTTTATGTAAGTGTAATAATCAAGTGGCTTTTAATAAGTGCTTACAACTTTAGGTGAGCTAATTAATATCTTAACTCGCTGTCATAATATTCAATGAGGAACTGATTACACGAACTTATCAACTGAATACTTGAAAGCACCTATTAAACTCTCAAGTAACTTTTCTCTTCTAGAACTTATTAGTATTAAATTTATAATAAGGTAAGATATTAAAAACTTACTGAATACTCAGAAACTCTTATCTAACTCTGATTAACGACCATAGGAATTTATTAATAAGTTCTGCTGAAAGAACAGAATTCCTATGGAGGTTAACAAGTTCTTTTAATGCATTCAGTAATATATTAATATCGATTTGACACTGTAATAAGTTCTG
>CAJUYH010007418.1:0-17623 GCA_910591685.1 Galerucella tenella | reverse complement strand
TAATATAGGCAACCTCAATACATAATGGAAATTGAATTTCTATTATGCTTCTCATAATTTTAATTCATGAATTTTTATTAAGTATTTCATAATTTTAAATCGGCAATTTATATTATGTTTTTCATAATGGAAATTCCTGTATTATTATTATGAAAAACATAATTTTAATACATTAACAGAATAATTAGGGAATAAACATTTTTGAAAGAAGAGATATTTTTGCTTTTGTTTTTAAAACAATGTTATTAAATACCAAAACGGCACGCCATAGTTTATTGTGAATACGAATGAAGTAGAATATTTTGTTGTCAGGTTTCCAGGTTATTTCATTATATCGATCAGTTATTACGAGAAACGTTGGAAGGAGCTTCTTATTTAGATCAACAACTAAATACTATTACAGTGTTTGTATACTGTGTTATGGATTGATTGATACACTTGAAATGTTTGCGTCCAGCTTGAATTCAATTCCCTAATACGGACTGTCAACTCAACGAACCCTACAAATCTCGTTATTAAAAAACTTCATAAATAATACAACGTCGATAAGGACCGACTAGGCGCGGATCCAGGGTAGGACTATTGACCCGGGAGGTTAGCACGTTTTCAACGGGGTGGTACAGAAGGATTGCAGTTTTCGCAACAACAAAATATAGATCCTACTCCATACACGAAACTTAATCTATGTATTCATTGACATAAAAATATCAGAAAACATCGTCTCCCTTCAAAATTCCATGGAGAATCTCGTCATCAGAGTAAATACCATAAAATACTTCAACCTAGAATTGTAACTCCTATGTTGTCAGCAGTGACTACTGTTTTAACTGTCATCTGAAGTTTGGCCGCAGGAAATATAAAATTCAGCGGGAATTCTAAATATCAAGTTGATGGAGAATTTTATCTTTTTAAAAAATAAATCGACTGTTTACCAAAAGAACACAAAATTCAGCTTCTTATAAATTATATAAATTATAACTGATAATATTTCGCCAAATCTTGCATCAGAGCTGAACATAAGAGAATATTTGGCAAACTTTTGGTGATGCAAGATTTGGTGAAATACTATCAGTTATAATTTATATGTTTCCATAAAAGCTGCACTTTGTATTCTTTTGGTAAAAAGTCAATTTATTTCTTAAAAACTTGTGCAGTAGAGTAAGAGTTAAAGCAACACAATGCAACATTTTTGCGGAAGGTAAAGTTTGCAATATATAATTTGTGTGTCTAGGAAAAAGTATATGGTGAACGACGAATACTTTAAAGAAAAAGACTTTGGGGAATTAAATATTTATTTAGTGATAATAACAACATTTTTAACACACATACCTATACATAACACACAACATACTACCTAACTAGATTATTTCCCAATATTCTGTTATTGTCACTCCTAAAATATAAGCATTTTGTGTTATTTTTTCATCCATGTGGACTAAACAATTCAACAAGGAGGATCACGCATGAAGTACCTTTATATAATTTCTAGTGTCTTTTCCTTTGAAAGCGTTTTTTTAGAACAAAATTTGATATAGCTGCTTTCATTATTGGTTCAACAAATGTTGAATCCTTGTTAGTATTCATGAATTTTGGAAATTTCATATTATCTCCTCTTGAAATAGTATGAGGTTACTTTTTTACACCATAAAAGGAGAATCCTAATTATTAATTAACCTATAGACTTGCACCTAATATTGAATTTAGGTAATTACCTGGAATGAATAAAGTGAGAACAGCTTTTCTTTTCAGCCTCTTTTTCCTGGTACTTTACAGTCATCTGTAAAGTGTCTAGCACAAACACGGGAATTTTGTTATATTTGTTTTGAAGGCGTGTAGTGTAACTTCACATTATTAATATTTCTCAGCCAGGAGTCAAATACTTCAGGTTCACGTTTTAAAAACCGATGTTAAGCACTCGTTTTGTCTCAGCAAACCGGAACACAACAAAGTTTTTTACTTGGTTTGCTTATTTTTCCTTTCATTTTGACATCTTGACAATACGATTGTCGATGATCAGTGCTATCTGCAGTTTGGCCGCATCGTAACTTAAAACATTCTTTCCAATCCTAGTTACAATTCTATGTTAAAGTATTTTTTGGTAAATACAAAATATAAACACACACAGTTTGTACTGAGCCCGTCCATTACCCCTCCCCCCCTTCTCTCATCCGATGGGACCTCATCGTCATTGTTCGCAATCTTGTCTCCGGTCGAAATGGCTGTTGGCTAGGTCCGAGAGGCATTTGTTTTTTTTGCTGTGTAACCCAGGCAGTTTTATTTCAAGCGGTCTTCTTTCTTGTTCCTTGTCTACTGTGGTGTGTTTTGCGCGGGCTCTTTAAGACGATTTCACTTTCTACAGCTGTCCCCAGTTGAAATAACGACCTATCTTTCTATGCATATGACTGGGTGGGTACTTTTCAGATTCTTTACCAAGTGATTTCAGGCCATTAACTGAGCTAGCAGTCTTGTAAGCTGTTCGAGAATCTGTTGCTCCGTTGATCTTCCAGGCTTCGATTCTTTTGGAGTTGTTGGCTCCGGTGTTTTTTTTTCCTGTTGTTTGTGCCTATATGTATCTCGTGTTCTTCCTGGCAGCTCTCACAGGTGGCTGGCTTGTCCTTCGGTCTGCGGTGTGGTACTTCGCACTTGGTGTTTACTCTGTATGTCGACTGTCGGAGGTGGCAGTTGTAGTACCGCGTCGGTTCAAAATATAAATGCAAGCAATAAAAGCGTTACCTTCAATTTGACGTGTTATACTATACCAACTTAGCTGGTGTGATATATAATTTGTTACTTATTTCAATTCAACCAAACTGCTTGATCGATATATTTCATAATTATAATTAAATACATCAATACTGAAGTTTATAACCTATAATTTAACGATAATCATTATTATAACCCAAATAATTAACTACCCATTACAAATTACAAATGGTTGACTGTAAATGTACAGATTTGGTTACTTTTATACTGATAATGGGGGAGCGGTATTCCGCTCTCTGTCTGTTGATGCGAGGTGGAAGCAAATTATTTAGGCATAGAGATACCCATTTGAAATCCCGTGGTCAATATAATAGTGGCTAGGTCTGAAAAACACACACATTTTGGAGTCCCAAAATAAAAATATCGGAAAAAATAGAACAGGAGGAAATAGACCTGAAACAATAGATCTGGGATTAATAAACTGAAGATATGCTTTATTGAATTTATGTGGAGATATTTATTTTGGATGGGTATTATAACTGTATATTGGATCACTGCACAAATCAATAAATAATATCCATTCGCTAACGCTTGACTTAACATTCTGAATAAAATTAAACATAATTTAAATGGAAAGAAAAATTATACCGATTTGGCAATACTGAAACAGTAAGAATTGACAACCAATAATGAAAGTGCGAATAGTTAACATAAAGCAGGTTCTGGACTTGCTATATTACACTGCTATATAGTAAGCTTATGAGTTATAGAGGCAAAATGCCGGACTATGCGACACTCACAGTCCTTTGTACACAAGTATCCAAAAAATAATTATGACGCTTGGATGAAAATTGGGAAAGCTTTTAATTTGGGAGAAAACTAATTTTACCATAAACTTCATGAACAGTTAACGATAATGATTGCTAAATAATAGAGACTCTGAATAAATACATCAAGCTTTGGTAGGAACGTTCAGCTGTTAAAAATCGCAAAGTGACTGGCATACGTTGATTGATGGGTATGATCTCGTTATATTTTTGTGAATTTTAACAAAAAGACTTAGCAACCGCACTGGATAATCCACAAAACTACAGGAGCTTCTCCTGTATGTTATTCCGTATTCGAAAAAACCGAAATCGTTTCATTTCGAAACCAAAATCGGACATGCACAGTAAAGGATAATTTGGCAAGTCTCTCGCCATTTTAAGTTCTTGTCCCAAATCGATCTGGGGTCGTATACTCGACAAGTGAACTTTTGATGCGTATGCCCACTTCGAGAGATTCGTTCGTTTTGGAATTTTTGACTCGTGAACATTGATGCGTATACGTTTTCAAAACAAGTGTTTACAGCAAGCGCTTTGTATCGTTCGTTTTTGAGTTTTGTTGACGTCTGTTGATAATATCATATTTGTTGTCAACATCGAAGACAAGTATTTTTTAATGGTTAAAAATATTTTGAAAATGGAAGACGAAGTGGTACGGTTAATGTTGATTGATGCAATGGAAAATGCTTCCAGTTTGGAGTATATTCTAAAAATATTCTTAATAAATACTCAATTTGTTATAGTTGTTGGTGTCTTCGCGGTTCTTCGCAAGAATTAAACTTATTTTCATAAAATCAAATTTTCCTTAATTTCCTGTAAATCGCAAATGTGGATAATCTTCCACTTTGCCAGTTTTTAAATTTAAGTTCACAATCCTTCCAGTATGGATCTTCATCAAGCAAAAGACTCATCTATTCAATGGTTATTATCATTTCAAATGCATTATGGAAAATGCATCGAGTATTTTTGAAGTTGCACTTACATACCAATGACAAAACTTAAAATGTAGGTATGGTAAAATGAATCCTGAACTATAAAAAACGATTATAATTTTGAATGCAAAATTTGGTCAGTTTTTGAAGCGATTGAAAAAACAACCGACCGAGTCAGTAGCGTTGAGTCTGTGACGAATTTTTTGGGAATATTTCATTATTTTCGACGGTAATTTATTCGAGTTGAGTTTCATCAACTTTATTTCAATACAATACACGAAAAAAATGGATGTATAATAATACTTTATAGTTTTTTATACCCTTTCCTTTGAAGACTGTGAAATCCTGATCCTGAGTACGTTCCAACTTGCCAGGATTGGTT
Organism: Galerucella tenella; assembly: GCA_910591685.1. Classification (NCBI taxonomy): domain Eukaryota; kingdom Metazoa; phylum Arthropoda; class Insecta; order Coleoptera; family Chrysomelidae; genus Galerucella; species Galerucella tenella. The sequence continues at coordinate 12,782 of CAJUYH010007418.1, read as the reverse complement.
CATTCAAAGGCTTTTATACATCCTTCGAAGTATGTCTCCAAACAAATGTTAGACCATAGCAGGCATGACCTACGTTGTCTAACAGGCCTTTTAACAGGCCACTGTCATCTGAATCATCATATGCTAAAACTTGGACTGTCGGAAGATCCGACTTGCCGTCTTTGTTTGGAAGATGATGGAACAGCAGAGCATATAATTTGTGCCTGCCCCGCCGCGGCTCGAATCAGGTATCTGATGTTTGGCAGGGTCTCTCTCTCGCCCTCGGACCTGAAATATCATTCACCAAATAAAATAATCGGCTTTGTTAAAAAGCTGAAGTTGTTTGGTGAAATCTGAATAGGTGTGAGCCACAATAGACTCTTGTGAGTCGCAGTGGAGGGCCTTATAGACCCACTCACCACAAACCTAACCTAACCTAACGTTCCAACTTTTTCACTGCTACATTAAACCCCCTAATTTGTTTGGAAACTGTTTGCTTAATAAAATGAAAAATTCAGTATTTACTCGTAGCCTTAATTAGTTGTTGAATCAACTATGAGATCTTTGGAATAAATACAAATGAAACATTAAGCGAAACATTTTATGAAATGAGTTCACACAGCCAACTTATCAAATCAAATAATATATGGATTGAGATGATTTATCTGAACAAATTGAAAGGATTGCCCTTTTCTATAGCACCCATTTTCATGTAATTCAGGTAGTTTATTTTGACATATTCGAGTTGTCTTTCAAGTGTTCCACATAATAAAAAGTTGACGCTTGTCAACAAATATCAAATGCCAAAATCAACTGTTATGTTTAGTTGCATGAACGTCAAAGTTCCGGTTCTCGGGCAAGCTGTATCTGCACTAAATTTACGAAGTTGATGATTTTCGCGCAATAATGTTTTACAAGTTTTGAAGACAGTCTCTACAAGTCATTCCTAGCTGGATTCTGCTATCGCCAATGAAGTCGACAATTTCTCGTTGGTATGGAGAATTTAAACGTGAACGAATTAATTTTAACGACGATCCAAAATATCACCAAAATATCACCAGAGAGTGAGGATGGATGGAAAATAATTTGACAGATTCTAGAAATCTGGTTGCCAGGCAATAAATACGAGAGCCTGAAGGGCTCGATGCAACAAGTTTGAGAAAGTGCCTGGAGAATTATTATGTAATTTTTTGCGCGATCAATCTTTTTGTTCATTCACAGCATCGGTTGTCAGGACGGTAGGTTGTGTTTACAGGTTTCTAAATCCAACACGTTGGTAAGTAAAATTCTTACCGACGTCTTAGCCTTACATACATTCAAGTGGTCCTGAATAATATATTACTTCCTTCATTACACAAAAGGAACAAAAAAAAAGAAGATTTATATTTTTTCAATGAACAGAACAGAACAATATAAAAAGTAATAATTTAGCATAAAAACAATTTCACAGAAAGGACAAAAAAATCAAAAACATCAATTTGAAACATTAAAATTAAATGTTAAATTGGTACATTGGCTAATTTTAATACCGCTTGTACCTGCCATGTTGGTATCGAGGGTATTCATATTCGTTTATCTGAAATTTATTTCAATACAATCGCGCAAAAAATGGTGTGAACATCTCGAACATTGAGGGTTTTTACAAACCTTAATACTTAAAATCGAACCCTCGTGTGGTATTCGATTGATTATTTGTTGACGTTACAATCAAAATCACTTTCAAGATTTTATACTTTTATCCAACAAATTTATATCACTCTACTCAATATTTAAGCAGAATTCATTTTACGAATTTCTTGATGGAAATTTATATTAGACGCGATCAAGTACAAGTACATCATATACATTGAATAATTCTCGCTGGAATAATGTGCATAAATTATTCTCACTATAATAATATTTTGATTGGCTGGACCATATGTGAATTACTGGAATTGAAAATTTCCATTGGATTCGAGAAACGTAAAAAAATAGGAAATGAAGGAAAATTAGTTTCTTGCATCTGTTGACGGAATAACACCTCGAAGAACACAAAGCAAAAGTCAATTGATGCCAAAAAACTATAAACCGGTTTAACGTAGGAAATACATACAGTATTGTCAGTTTTGATGAAATATGGACTTACTCTTGTGATCCCGAAATTAAACCTCAGTCGGCTGTTTGGGTGTTTCAAAATGAACCAAAATCAACGAAAGTTATCCGTTCTCGTAGTGTTTGATATTTGTCTCAAAAATGGGTCATGTAGCAGCAGATCAAAGAACTGCTACTGTTGATTGGTACATATAGATTTGTAAGCCTGAAATAATTGCTGAGTTTTGAAAAACCAAAACCAACCCACAGCAACGAGTGCAATCAAACCCATGCAATTCTCACACATTTCGAAGAACAATGGAGTTCTTGAAGTGGGAAAACATCACATTTTTGGACTATCCTCCATACAGTCATAACCTAAGTAATAACAACTTTCCTACTTTTCCACAGAAATTATTAAGGAACTAAGTGGTCAAAGATTCCAGTCCTCAGGAAATGCAGTCAATGCCTCTATACAACCCTCGTATAGAACTCTTCCAAATGGTGGTTCTCTTGCAATTCAATCAATAACAGATTGCACCAAAGTGAAATTCACAAAGATACATAATATAGCAATCCTTTCTATATTATGGCAATGTTGCCAAAATGTATATTCGTACGTAAGGGTTCGTAAAGTAATACTTAGCGGGTTGTGAAACGTAAATGGCATTAAGAAGTTCCTAAATTCGATTCAGGTTTTACCTAACTTTGGGAAATGGTCGTTTAAATCGTACAACATACATATTTTTAATTTGACCCTTTGTGAGATAATTTCCATATAAATTTATAAGAATATTCTGTTGAGGAATTGAATTTTATATTAAAATCCTCACCTTAATCACTCTAAGAAGGTCACAGATCAAATTAAAAATAGAACATAACCTTAACAATTTCCCACTTACGTAGTAACGAAATTATAATACCATCAAAAATATGGACGCATTTAAAAGTCAAATTGGATAAGCGGAGCTCAATAAATTTGATTCGAATATTTAAATTGTTGGTTATCGAGGAATATTTCAAATATTGAGGAAAGAAATATGAGATAAAAAAATAACAGTTCTATAACTGTGAGAAGTGTATACCGTGTGTCCATTTAGTACGGCATTATTCTTTTGCGGCGTTATTTATAATGCGATGCGAAAATTACTCGGGACCTGAATATGACGTCAATTAAGTTACATTTTAAAATGATTTTGGATTCTATAAAGTCTTCCACGAAAAGGGTGCAACAGAAATACATTTTTTTAAGGAATGGTGGGGATATTATGGAACTTTCTGCATCACCAGGTCTACATTACTGATCAATTTTTTTTGACGTCAATATATTCAATATCATTTAATAGGTTGACGTTTGTGATCGGTGTTAACTAAGATATCGGCTTATCAGATTTATAATTTTATTTTCTAAAATACCTAAATGTAATTACGATTGTAATGTAAAAATGAGTGATTGCTTTGGAACCTTTGTTATCTATACAATCATTTCAAATGATTATCTATTTCAGATATTCTTAGTGACTGTCATCATGCTTATTGAATTTTTTTAACTTTGTATAAAGTCGAGTCACTAATTTAGTGTCAAACCTTTGTTCACGGTCAATATTGAAATTTGTTCCATGAAACACTGGAGGGAAAAGTTAATTTATAAGTTAATCAACTGCTCGGCTGGTCATAAATTATAAGTATGCAATAAAACAATGAATTTATATCTTCACACGTATAAAATATGTAGGCATAAAAGCAATCCCAATATTGGAAAAAAATTGTAGTACCCAATACTATATAAATATGTACTTACGTGCGCGTCATATAAAATTGGTACAACTATAATAATAAAATAGTATATTATGCAACGATCATGTAATGATGATGGTTAATGCGAGTGTATTGAAAACCATTGCATGAGAGTTGCATACACTATTTTTCTACGAAGAAATTTGATTAAAAAAATGTACTACCCGGAACTCGAAATGTACAGATCGAAAAAAAACTTATGCAGCGCCTTTACCCACTACACCACGGGACCACATGATTCAATCAATAGCATAAAGCGTATAGGTATGTTATGTATACAATATTAGTAATAAATTATTTTAAACAAAAATAATAAGTTTAAAAATGTATTATTTGCCTAGGTCATTAAGTATTTTCGGTCTGGTGCTCGGCATTTCTTTTAAAAACTAACGCAAAAGATTTAAACTGTCATAAAACACTTTCAAGCTGTCAAACATTCAACAGAAAATATTGGTTCTGCCTACTTGGGTATTTGGAAATCTAGATTTCTATTGGTCAATTTTTCAGTTTCATAATGAAAACCAGTGTTATCATATAATATATATATAATCATATATATGTATAATCATATATATAATTTATTTATAATTTTATTTAGGAAATTTGCATATCTGTTTTGGGACATTGAAAATTTTTACAATGTCATTTTCAAACTCATGTTAGATTGATTGAGTTCTGTGTTCACTTTGATTGTCATTTGTCATATGCTAATTTTAAAATTGAAGGAGTGTCACTTCAACATCCGTTAGACGAACACATGTTCGTAGTTCAGTCTAAGAAAATTTTAACAAATTTAAAAATGTTTAATATCTAGATAAAATACACCATAAACAGGGGATCATTTTAATTTCAATGTTATCCTAAGATCTTTCATTTTGTGACGTCAATGTGTTGTCAAAGTTTCTTGTATAAATTACCTGACGAGTAAGTAATTCTTCTACTTCTTTTACATTTTCCAACTTTATTACTCGCAGGTAAGCACTGAAGATGGCTTAACAGCCGAAAGCGCTCTGCGACTTTAATAAATTAAAATTAACACAGAATACAAATATGTTTTCTTGACAAAAATGATTATTTAATCGACCAATTAGTAGAGGATAATACTCCTCAAAGTACCAAAAATAATAAAATATATATTCGGAAACTCTCTTTGGATTTTTGCAAAAAAAAATATCTTACCGAATATACCTCGAACATTGGTAAATTTTGATAATTTTGCCATAATTTCCTCAAGCGTGTTGCTTTAAGGTAACAACCCTCCGCCTTTTATCAAGCAGTACGCTTTCGGAATCTATGACAAAATTATCGCAAATTATTATCAATATCCTTGGTATATTATAGCCTATAAGAACCCGCCAGCTACCGATAAGATCCCGCCAGCTATCGAGAACTTCCCTGTAGGTCCGTAACTATAGTAACGAGTTTTAAAATTGCGCATTTTTGTCACTGTAACATATATTATGCCAAATTTTAAAATTCATTGAAATGTCGCAATTTGGACAAGATTATTTAAGTTCGATTCAAGAAAAAGTGTCCGAAAGTAAACTCAAAAATACAATACTTTCATTTCTTCTACTGGAGAAATATTATACCGAATTAGACTCGTGCATCAAAATAAACCTGATGATTATTTATTCCTTCGGAGTCGGGCTCTTTCGCCAAAATATGAAAATAAACTCATACAGTTATTTTATTAGACAACATGCTTTCATAAAAAATTATCGGTAATTTTGATGCACTTATGTAATAACTTCCGATTATTTTTTTCACTGGTCAAAATCTGACATTTTGGTGGTTTTAACCAATAGGAATACATTATTCTAGCCAATCATTCGGTATTATACTGATAATTCTGCTTCCTCATCGATAATACCTTATTTCCATCGGAACGTCAAAATTTACTTTGAATTTGTCATAATTGACAACTTAAAGTGCTTCGAAGTTTATTGAGAAATGAACACAAACCGATTGAGTGCCATCACCCAAGAGAATATTGATAATTCCAGTAATACAAAATTTTAAATTGTTGAAAAAAATAATCTTCCCAAATACAACTCGCTCTTCAAATTTTATCACATAATTTTTTATTTTCATCACTCAAACTTGTTTATTTGAGGCAAAAACATTCAAACAAACCGAATTTAGATAAAATCCCTCGTCCTAACGATTTTTTCCAAATAAACAAGTTTTCGTGGAAAAGAAAAAATTATCGATAAAATTTGAAGCACTCGTGGTATTACCTTTGATAATTTCTTCACGTTGTTTGATTGGATCTTCGTTTGAATGAATGCGTAAGACATTGATTACCGGACTTTTGTCAGTGTCATTTTTATTTGACGTTAAAAATTTGCCGTCAGTTAACCTATTCAATAAAGATACTTACATAATATGAATTATTTTCTTAATATTTTGCTAAATAGTTTAAAAAATATTCACGCCGAATTACACACAAAGTACCGAATAATTTTTTTCCACTACTAGCTGTGAAGTTGACAATTATTGCTTCTTCTAGCCAACTGAGAAGTTGAATTTCTCTATTAGTGGTTGATAATTTTCTATTATCAACCTAGGTCAATAATGGACAAATTCAAATAATATTTTGTGAATCCAGGGATAGTAGTTCAACAAAAACTTGTGCAACATAATCTTGTATACCCAGGAGATTGTCTTTAACATATTTACTAAAAAATGACTGATAACATAACGAGTACGTTCATAATATATCGAAAACTGTCAGTGTACTTGTCCGTCAGACGACGAAGTGAACGCTTCTCGTGGTGCGTTTGTGAATTATTTTTAATTTTTGTCTCAAATTTTGCTAGTAGTGGGAAAAATTGTATATACACCATGGTGTTGAAGACATTGATAAACCTCGCACCATATTCTGCTCGGGGCAAAGTCCCTCGCGAAATAATCTTGGTGCTCGGTCAATAATAATATATAGTCTCCACCACTTATTTAAATAATTGTAACTGAATAGCACTTGTGAGATTTCTATAAGAAAAATTCGTGCATCCAGTTAAAATTATCAAAAAATGACCACCACTTGTGTAATTACTGTTGATAATTAATTTTCTATATTTAAAATATCACCATCAGATTGACAGAAGCTATATTTTTATGTGTGCCTTCTAAGTGAAAGCAGTTCGTTTCATTTAAAAAATTCACATAAATATTGCACTGCTATTGGTTCGAATATTTTCTAAAATAGAAGATGGTTCCCTGAAAAGAGATGGGACAAGGATCAAACTGTTGTAAGAAAACTGATCATTTAAAAGAATATCCCTTTAATACACCAAGACTTTCAAAAGTTGCAGTAAAATTCAATGCTTCAGTAACAACAGAGGTAAGAGGAATTAGAAAACCTGATTAAATAATTGTCCATGTGTGGCCATGAGATACACTTAATTCGAAATTGAAGCAGGTCAAACAAATAAACTCACAAATAGGCTATAAACCATGGTGACAGAAACAGATCGACGTCAAATAAAAACAAACAAAACAAACTACGGCCATAAAAGTTTAGGTACATTCATGTTACAGTTTTATCTTCTGTCGGGCTTTTCCAGATTATTTCTCCATAATGAGCAATAAGTATTCTATATTTTGTGGAATTACTTTTAAATTTATCAATTACTCCACCCTTTACAACCTAACATTCTCTATTGGAATGTGATCTGAACTTTTAGCGACCCATAAAAGCCTTTCAATGTTAGTTGCGAACACAGCGAGCAGGGTGCACTAAGCAATTATTGTCATGCTGGAAAATAAAATTCTTCTTGAAGAAGATTTTCCTAACCGATGGAACAATCTTCTCCATCCAAAATATTTACATAGCTCCTCACATCTCATCTCCCTTATATTTTCCAACACATTCCTAAACCTCCTCTATACATCCAATCCCAAACATTTACAAAGAAACGTCCAGACCTACTTCGTGGAGTTCTATAAACTCTAATATGGCCGTCTTGAATGATTGGAATACTTTTTTATTAGAAAAAATTAACCTATCCCAAAAATTTTTGTATGGTTTTAAACATAATTTAAGGCAAACCTTATCAAAACTTGTTTATCTCATTCATTGAGTTTTTAATTTTGGGAGGTAGTAGTTTTTCTAATTATTCTTAATGCGGTTGATACTGAAGCATTAAAGTTCACTTCAACTTTTGCATGTCTTGCGGAATTAAAGGGGTTTTCCCTTAATAAGTAATCAGTTATACTTGGTCTTGCACCGCTGAAGTTATATATTATTGTCGGTAAATTACAAAGTATACTCTCCAATTTCCTGTTTCATTTGTCGAGTGATCAAATAAAGTATAGGATGTCGAATGTATCTCAGAAACTTGTTGTCATATAAGCTTGGTATTATGGAAACAGCTATTATTTCAAACCATTTTTCTATATCCAGTAAAATACTGCGTTTATTTCAATAAGAGCATGAGAAAAATCTCTTTGTATTCAAAAATTCAAGAACGCGATCCAAACTTCAATACGGACGCATTTATGCGCCCTCTAGCTGCAAGCACAGGCTTGAATATTAAATTTGTTTTCAATGGAAAAAGTCTCCTCTTTTAAATTTGGCATTCCAAGATCGGATCACCGGTTCTTGATTTGTTCGTAATTCTTCAAACCAAAGTTGAAACACCCCCTGTAGTTTATTTCAAGAAATGAATTTAAAAAATGACGACTATGTTTGTATGTACTTATAAGTTATAGAACATATTTTGTGATAGAGTTCTGTAATATGAATTATCATTTTTTATTGATTTCCATTTAAATCGTGGATCGTTCTACTCGCATCGAATTCTAACCTTATTACAGTTTTCGTATCAGGTAGATATACCTGGATACACCGTCGGACTAGTATAATGAACAAAAAAAAACATGTTGCAACAAATAGAGCAACGTACCTCGGTGAAATGTGGACGAGTTGAAACTCGAACGTGTCGAATGAGCTTTGTCGATCGGCATAATGTGGACGCAGCAGAATTCCTTATCCTGACCACTAGCCTGGCCACTTCTTGATGCATGAAAAAAGCACTTTACTGCCATGGTTTACACATAATTTTTGATCTAATACAATAATTGTTGGTAATATTTCATGTGGAAATTTTATTTATAGTATGAAATTAATTTAACTGTGAGTCATTATTTCTTAATAGTCGACTGAAAAACGGAGAAAAAGTCGCTTCCTTCTCGATTTTTTTTAGGTACAACCACATGTGGTCTTCACACAATGTAAAAATGTAAAATGTAAATGTAAAAAATCTGTCAAAATTATGTTTCATTATCCTTTCACACATACCTCGCGACATCTCCGGAACTAAACAAGATATTTTCAACTTTTTTTTTAATCGGCAGAAAAAACATAAGCGAAGATTACTGCGTTAGTTTCATTAGTATATAAAACCTAGTTTTTTTGTAAAACTAGAGAAAACTGTAATCTTCACTTTTTTTTGCAGCACTATTTTCAGTGATCGAAAAACTTCTTTATTTTCCAAAATTTCACTAAACTGTATGCGTACCAAATAAAGCTAAAGCTTCAAGGAAGTATTTGAAACAATAATCAGTATTCTAAGTATCATAGTTGATTCAGTTGCTAACATTCTTTGTTTTAAATGCGATTAGGTAGATATTATTTTGGATGTGTGTGTCTATTGAGATTTTTTGTGTAAACGATGGAGTGTTTATTTTGTGGTCAGACTTTGCAAGAAAAAGATAAACTTGTGACGCAATATCCGAGATTGAAAGGATTGAATACAACTATATGATATTAACAGAAGAGTAACCAAGTAACTAATGTTACTAGAGAATTTACAAACCGACTTGCCTATTGTCAAGAAGTAAACGGTGCTCAGTTTGAACATCTGATACATTAATTTTAGTTTAGTTAAGTTTCAATGTTTCGAAAATCACTTAGTTTCAGTAAATAATTATGATTATTTCTTTGATGGATATTAGATTTTTCCTTTCCTTAGTTACTTTTCTGTTAATATTTCGGTAGGTATTGAAATAAAAATTATCGAACCCGATATACTTGTATTCGTAATAAAATGTTTCATCAGAAACTAGAATAATGAACAGGTTGTTCCATTGCAAATTTTAAAATCTACATTACTTCCGGTAAAACCGGAAGTTCCAAATTGTTAAAAAATATGAAAACAAATAGGCAATCTACTGTAGTATCCACCTTCCAAATTTCATTTTGATATCTCTAATATTTCTGGAGAAATTTACTTGGTTCCACACATTTGCTCATCACTGTATATTCAAGTGATTGTGGACAAAATGTTATATGTATTGCGAGCTTAAAGTGGAATTATTGTTCTCAAGCAATTAACCTTTCGAACAATAATTCCTCACTTTTCGCTCTTAATACATAAATATCTATTGTAGTATCGGTTGTTATGGGCGTAAAGTAACTCTCCTCAAGAAACGTCATCTTGTTGTAAATGGCAAGCGAAAAAGCCTACTTTTCAATGTGATTGTAGAAAAATATATTTAAATTGCGTGGGGCAGAGGTGAATGTAAATACATTTAAATTGCACGGAGGCAGAAGTGTCGGCCACTGACTGCCGGCATACTCAACATACTATGTTGAGTTGAACATAAAATAGTAAACATGTTTTGTGCTCGGCTGAATGTGCCCAAACACTCATACAAACGTATTTTCAATGTGAGTCTTTAAAAAAAACAATATATATCGAGCTATACACTCCCATGATTTTGTCAGAACAGCCATCGTTTGATTGCCAATGAAATTAAGTATTATTCTGGATTATTATTCAGCATATTTAACGATTAACGTTGGAATCAGTAAATCAACTGATAAATCAGTAAATCTGACAACTCTGGACGTTAAAAATTAAATTTATAGCGTACGAACATACAGCTAGTTCAAAGATAAACATAATAAAATATTATATTTTGTACTTACTGAATTATCTCTGTAAAATTACTATTAGGTGGAATAGGACCATAACCTAAAAATAGAACAAACAATACCACATAAACACTATTCTTTGAAACCCGTACTATTACTTCGATTAACGACATTTTAAATTAAGGTCGCCTTGGGTTAACAATCAGAGGAAATGAAATGTTTGGGAACCTTTAATGCTAGAGATGGGATAGTTACTTTTAATAAGTAGCAAATCAGTTACTTAAGCAAGGTTATTCTTAAAGTTACATGACAATATGCCGAATTATGGTTAACCAAAAAATACCTCAGAAGGCAACTAGTACTTTCATTTATTATCAAGTATGTTGAAATTTTTTAAAAACTTTTGTGAATGTAATGATCATTTAATGGAGATTGTCTTCGCTTGAACTCATTTTTATAGATTTTTGTTCATTCAACTTTGACAATTTGATGACATAACTAATTGATTTTATTTCCACAGCTTTGTTTGTCTTTGTTGCTATGGTCGCAGAATATGATACACAGTACTTTATGTTTATGTATTTTGTACGTAGCACGTGTGATAGGAATTATTAACGCGCTTATGTGATTACACGACTTCATATGCGCGCGTTAATTATGTCCATATCCCACTAACTACGTAAATAACGATTATCTACAACTGTCCTATAACGGGTACGATTTGACACTATTTTCAATGTCATAATGACGTATATCACCGCACTAGTGCGTTTTGAATGCAATACCGCACTAGGGCGATAATAAGCATCTAGAAAAATATTAATACCAGAATTGAATATTCAAAATAACACTGGAAGCTGCATTTTCAATTCCCGAAAGAAGATTGTCTTCTCTTGAACTCATTTTTATAGATTTTTGTTCATTCAACTTTGACAATTTGATGACAAAACTAATTTATTTCATTTCCACAGCTTTGTTTGTCTTTGTTTCTATTGCCACATAATATGATACACAGTACTTTATGTTTGCAGTTGATATTATTAAAAATACGTTGGATTGAATTTTATTTAATTTTATGATATAGGAACTGTTAATAATACTAATAAACAGTTGTAGATAAAATTTTGAAACATTTAAATGTTGCGCTATTTATATTCACTAATTCACTCACTGTATACTGGAAAAACTGTTCGACTCACTCAAAACCAGCGTATATATAGTCCTTCGCAACTCTAGCACCTTCTTTAATTTACCACTTCCAGATAAGAGAGGTTTTAAATCATATGGAAAGAAATGGAACAAAGTTTGTACGCAGCCAGCTGCGCAGGGCGCTTCACAGCAACTAACTAAACTAACAAACCCCGCCTCCCGCTACACAGAATTCCATTTTTAGTATTATTTTAATTTTTGGAGATTTTGAGAAATATTGTACAATATTACGCGTATGCCTGAAAGCTTGCAAATTCAAAAAGCGCGCGCCTTGAATGCTAGTCCATACCGGTAGTCAAGGTAGGCAGGAATAGAAGTCTCTAGAAAAGGTCGCATTCGCCAAAATTTATAGTTCACGACAGGACCGGCTTCTTCTTCTATCAAATACAGCGAATGGCTTGTTTAAACATCACAGTCGCCATGAGAACAACACCAACCGCAGCAATGGAACTGATTACTGGTCTGACCCCTCTGGACCTGCACGTCAAGGAGGTTGCGTTAATGGCCATGGTACGATTGCGCACGGCTGGTGTAAACCCCGAAGTAGGAGTGGGCCGATTGAGGTTGAGCCTATGGCAGGAAGCGCGGCCTAACGACTTCGACAATTGCGGAACTAGCCAAACGTTACACCCATGCTCAATCCCTTAAGAGATGGGATGGAATCAAAGGATGCAGTCTTGCCAGGATCACCCTGGGCGACCCTGGGAGGCTGGCGATGACCAGGAAAAACCTGCGTGTAACAGTAGGATTTCTGACTGGTCACTGTCAACTAAGGAAACACCTCCATACTATGGGGCTAGTGGACACACCTCTATGCAGGATGTGTGAACAGGAAGATGAAACT
>CAJUYH010007417.1:0-17626 GCA_910591685.1 Galerucella tenella | reverse complement strand
GTATCCGCCATTACTTTTAATCAAAACTTGTCGCGCCACACCCTGTATATGAAATAGCGAATACATACATTTTTAAGACAATCCTTGCTCGTATGTATGTATGTATGTGAGTATTTAGGATGATATTCCGGGAATCCACAGTAAAGTAACTATATTTTTCTTGCCTAAGTATTCATTGAGTTTGCCTAAGCATTCTTAAGCCATTTTGGAACACAAATGCTTAGTGCTTCAATGGCTGCTAGACTAACCGACACTGTATGGAAATCCTTTGCCTCTTATATCACTTGTCGACATTGAACTGGGCACAATTTTTATTATAATAATTTCCGCTTGAGAGATATTGGGGTTTTTTCCAAGCTTTCAGAGTGTTTGGTTGCTGGCCCGTACACTCCCATCCCGTCTGTGTACCAGTGAATGGCATTATTTCCAAGTATGGTGATGGTATTGGGATCTCATTCCTTCTTGTTGCTCAATTCCGTAATGAATTTCTCTGGGAAGTTCTACTTTCTCATCAGCACAGTGTCATTTCCCAGGTTATCTGATTTCTAAGAACTAGGGATTGGCTTTCTAATGATTCTTTCTCTACTCAGTCTGCATCTTGTTCTTTTCGCAACACTTTCCACTACAATATGTAGTGGTGTGAGATTGAGAATCACTTCCGTGATTGCCGTTGGGCATATTGCCATTGCTCTTGTAATGCATACATAGGCTAGCCTTTCAATTTTAGAGATGTTTTCTACATAAGTGCTAACTGGTCTCACTATGGCAGTGTACATACAGCTCAGGATTTTTGGGTTACATCATTAACTCCCCCCTGCCAAACTGCTGCACACCATTAAAGCCATTTTTGCTTTGTATGTTATCTCATCCTTTTCGTGTTTGTTCCACAGGAAGATACTCGACTTCTCGTCTCCATTCAACCTCGCTCTCATCAAATTTAATGATTTTAAGGTTGTTTTTTTTTCTCTTAGTGGATGCTTTTTGGATGGTTTGGGCGTAGTTGATGTCAAGTCCCACTTGTTATCCACACCAGCTATTTGTATAGTTCGGACCCTTTTGTGCGATGTCACAAACCACATAGGACTCCGTCAACCCTCAGACTCCACATTAATGAGGATGCTTCTTCTCCCTGCGGACATCCTCTGGTTGTACAAATGTATACAATGTATTCGCCTGTCTTCGTCTTTGCTACTCCAGTGGAGAACAGTTCCGACATCCATTTGGATGCTGTACTTTCTACAACTCTTCTATTTTGACAGCCTCATGGGAAGTAACTAGTCAAAGTCGTTGTTTGGGATATTTAAATTTTCCAGTGACTAGTTTTGTATCAGATCACAACTTTCCAAGCGGAAACATGAAAGATCCAGTCCCGACGCTGATAGCTTTTTGAAAAGGGTTGAGCTGAAGAATGTAATCTATATTCAGAAGAACACAGAAGATCTGAAAAGGTCTTATTGCAATAGGCAGATCAGACACCCCGTAAAATCTTATTTAATATGGCTTTTTATGTAGCAAGAGTTTGTGCTGGTTTGGTCTGTGTATTCTGTGACACCATTTTTGCAAGTTTATCAGCTTATCTATTGCCCTTGATATCCTGGTGACATCATTTCGTTCGACGGACGTCTTCAGTTTTCCGTTGCAGTCCCATACTAGTCTAGAGGTATCTTTCTGTTCTGGTTCGAGATTGCTTAAAGTGCCAGCTGACTATCTGACGTGATGTTTTTTCACGTGCATTGCAAGGTTTAGTATACCTCCTCCTAAGATACAAAGTTTCAATGTCTCAGCTAGCGCGTATCACCTGGTTTTTTGAGGTATACTCTTGCCCCATTGCCTTTGGCCGATCTGGACCCACCGGTGTACTATCTATACCCTGTAGAATGGTATTGCGTTCTTTGTCAGTCCATTTTTTCTCACCTCACACCACACCTCGAATGGACTATTCAAGGAATTACCAGCTTCAGGTGACAACGACTAGTGATGTGAACAAGAAATGATGATTATCGAACTTTGGAATTTTCAAGTTTTTTGTCAATATATTCCCTCCTTTCTCCTATTTTTATGACGTTAATTCACTGTTTCACAAAAATTTTTTGTCGTGTATGTTACACTTATCGTCAGGGTCGATAATGTAGGTGTTTATCAACCCTCCGCTATCGCTGGCGGAAGTGTGGAATTACAAAAACATGAAGTCGCTGATAGATTCAAATGGTGTATCAGCATTACGTTCGCAACACGCTTGACAATATAACTGTGAACTGTCATATTGCATTATAATGTCTATGGTATTAAGGGGAGTGATGCACACATAGAACACATTCTGCATTCGGCATTATTATTCTGGCGCTATTGTTCAAGGTGTCACCTAGTTGTTGGGGTGGTTTGTGGAATTTGATATTCACGAACATTTCAACAATTCATATTTATCGGATTTGGTATATACGGATAATATATTATAGCCTTAACTATCTGCTAAACGATGTTTGTATATTACGATGAAAAACTGGGGAACATTGTGACCTTATTAAAAGCCGTTTAATACAGATTTTTCTCGATATTAGTGGTAATATCCCAATATTCCTCATCTCATACTCGGACTCGCCCTCTCTCCAATAATCCACAATACGACTCTGCCCTATGCAAACTTAACAAAGAAGAAACCAATATTGATGTTATTCGAAAGGATTTCCTTGAGTTTCTAAATGATAAAGAATATAACATGGTCGCATCAAAGACTGCAATTTGAGTTGGGTTCTTCATAACAACAGTACAATGATTGATCGGATTCTATAAAGTATCCTCTTTTTTAAGCGTCCATACAGGTAAGCTATTCTTAATTCTACAAGGCTTCAAACAGGTTCAAAAACCTGCAAATATAGCCATATGCTCAGACTTATTATTCTCGTTCTATTCCATGAAGAATACATTTACTGACCACCCCCCTATTCAAGATACACATGACATAAATCAACAGCAGCGAACACAAAATACAACATTCACAATAACATGAGTTTTTGCCAAAGAAGCTGCCTCAACTGCTACTGCCTCGGTGAATCAGCTTTGTATTTTCCCAACAGCCAGCTTGAGGAAAAATCAATCCAACTTGTTAGAATCATTGTATTTGAAGTAATCTTTGCGTTTCGCTAACACAACCTTTTTTAATACTACAGTGCGTTGATATGGATATTAACAAGAGTATCAAGCTAGTTCACCTGGATATCTATTTCTCACCAATAACGAGATAACAAAAAATTATGAGCTATAAGAAACAAGTAATCAATATATACATTTAACCATTCCAATTCAGCAAATGCTCATATTGTTGTCCATTGACTTTCTGTCAATATTCCAATCTCGATCTAAATTCGTTTTGAACATTGTCAAAACTACTCTCATGTAGTGGTTCCAAATTTTCTTTTTCCTGAATTATAATGAGACAACAAAATAATTACATAACATTATAGATATATTTATAAATTGGATACTAAAATCTTAGAGCCATAACTACCATTATTATACTTTTCATACCCACAAAAGTTCAAATTCAATTTTAAAAATATTCAAAATATCATAAAGTTCTGTGAATTTATAATTCTTCAATAACATAACATGAATTGTTCCGGAATAAAGTAATTTGAGATAGATTTTTAAATTTCAATTTATTGATATTCACTTCCCTGACTTTTCTTTTCCATTCTGTACAATTCACAGGAAATTTCTTGTCGATTGAATTTTTTATTCGTTATAAAATATCACAATAGTACATTTGTAATTCAATTTCTACAAAGAATACTCTTTTCATTTTTTCTTTATTTTTGTTTTTGATTAAAAGCTCACTGGATTGTGGTTTTTTGTAAACTGTAAACATAAACATTCCGGGAGTCTCAAATACTATGGACAAAATGATATTTTCATTAATGTTAAAAAATTTAGAGGTTTAGGACGATGAGTTTTACCAAAAACTGTTCACAAAATAATTGTGGTAGTTGTAACGTGGCGGCATGAGAATATAGCAGACGGGGAACTTGTCGATTGACATTTGTATGATGTTATAAGACAGGAATTTAAGAAAAGCGGGAAAATCTAGAGGTGATTGTGATAGCAGTACAGTAGAAACACAAAATTTTAAAATATGTTTAGCATCGTTCGATTCTTGATATAGAAATTAATAATATATTTAAAGCTCAAAAACTCCAAATTTTGCTGACACTACTTTTTGATTTATAATTTATTATCACTGTGTAATGATATAAGAAATTTTCAAATGAAAACTCTAGACTTGGTAATTACCTCCACCGTAACGATAAATAACTGTAAGGTATCTCATGAACAGTCACCTTAGGTAACGGAAGATTGTCTTCACCCATCTCTAGAGATTTAAGGAACTTTTAATACAGAAACTGATAATGTAGTGGACGAGATAGGTAACAGCAATTATAATTATGGTGCTGTAAAAATACATGAAGTGGGATGATATTACTGAGCAGATAGATATAAATATTGCATCGGATAATTTCCACAAAAAATCTATTATATATTTGGAACAACCGGGCCTAAATACAAAATTTATGAAGATTTCAGAAAAATTACCGAATGGTTCACACCGGAAATAAAAATACTGCTAAAAGATAAACAGAACCACCAAAAATTTGAATTTATTGCACACTATTATAACGAAAAGAACATAGAATTGAGAAGAAAACTTGAGTCATTAATAAGGTCCGAGTATAGACAAGTTGGAGACAGTTTAAGTACTAACATAAATTTATTTCGGACATATATTAATAAAAATAATGATTAGGTAAGAGCTTTCAGACTTAAGGACAAAGAAATTGTTGGAGGGGAAGTAGCAGAAAAATTTTCTGAGTATTTTTTGTCGGTACATTGTTACGAAAAGTCTAACCATAATATTGAGTACAATGATATAATTGATATTAATCCTAAATAATAATATCTTCTGTATGTTCCTTGTGGTATATTATTCATTAGTTTTTTAATTTCTTGGGAAATTGAACCACAATATTTTTAAATTCTTTATTTCAACGTTTCGGTAGCGTTCCAGCTACCGTTGTCAAGAAAAAAATAAGTAGAGATTAATTTTTATCCCTAACTGACACAACAGAAAAAATTTGACAACTGGACAATCAAAAATTATTTTGAAGTTTAAGACTGCAAAATTTTGTTATCAAATTTTTATTAAGGTCCATTCATAGTAGATCATATCTGTGGCAAAATGTGAAATGGAATATTTCATTTTATGACATTCCAACGATATGATAGTCTACTAGAAATGGAATCCAGTGAAGTGCACGTTCCAGGAACGGTTTTTATTGGGATAGCGCGTTTTTTTCGCTTATACAGGGTGTCTCATTATATTCTCACTGTTTTCAAGAGCTTATATCTTCGAAACGGTTCTAGATAATAAGATGCGGTTTCCACAGTTAGGTTTAAAATTACCGTGAGTTTTGTTGTGACACATTTATACAAATGGCGTTCTTCCGGTTTACCCGCTAGAAAAGTGGCGTATTTTCAGAATACAGTAGATGTAATTTTTCAAATAGGACACCCTGTATATTTAGCAATTTATTGAAAGACGCATATTTTTACTTTATAACGGTACTTTAATGTTTAAAATCGGTGCACAGAAAGCGAAGTTAGATAACTAGGATACAGTCCTACCAATCCAATTATTTCCAAATTGTTGGTTAACAGATTCTCATGCTATGTTGGAATAATGGGGTGACGCCCCGTCTTGTTGAAAGCAAACATTTTGGTTCAAAATGCCATCTTGTTTTAACTGGTTCTAACACAATGTGACGTTCTGTCAATGATCGCAATATTTTTGTGATGTGACATATTAACGCCTCCTTGATTATTATTTATTAATAAGATATCTGAATCATCACAGTATCCCAGTTGAAGTTATCTAACTTCGCTTTCTGTGCACTGATTTCAAACTCTTAGGTACCGATAAAAAGTAAAAATATGCGTCTTTCAAGAAATTGCTTTATACAGGGTGTCCCGTTTAAAAAATTACATCTACTGTATTCTGAAAATTCGCTACATTTATAGCGGGTAAACCGGAAGTACGCCATTTATATAAATGTGTCCCAACAAAACTCACGGTAATTTTGAACCTAACTGTGGAAACCGCATCTTATTATCTAGAACCGTTCCGAAGATATAAGCTCTTGAAAACAGTCAGAATATATATTGGAAATGTTGTTAATAAACCGCGTTTCTTGATAGTTTTTTTGTGTATGAATATTTAAGTTTTTGAAATATGTAAACTCAGTTTTGTGATTTTGTGTATTGAAATGTGTATCGATTAACAACTTAATAAAAATTTGATAACAAAATTTTGCAGTCTTAAACTTCAAAATAATTTTTGATTGTCTAGTTGTCATTTTTGTCTGTTGTGTCAGTTAGGGATAAAAATTAATTTCTACTTATTTTTTCTTGACAACGGTAGCTGGAACGCTACCGAAACGTTGGAATAAAGAATTTAAAAATATTGTGGTTCAATTTCCCAAGAAATTAAAAAAAGAATGATATTAATCCTATTTTAAAAACTGAAACCCAAAAAATCTGCTCGTTCTGACGGACTGATTAAGGACACCCTTTTGCATATTTTCAATAGCATACTTACAAACGCGCAATTCCCAGAAAAATGGAAATTTTTAATGTACTCTTCTGGACATAAATCTGGAGATAGGATTATGGTGAAAAATTACAAAGGTGTGTCGATTATATCTGCTCCTCCTAAGGTTTTTGAGTAGATACTATATTTACAGATTCATAATCATAAAAAAATAATATAATTATTGATCAACAGCATCTTGATTTATGTCGAAGCGCTCAATAAACACAAATTCATTATATTTTACAGAAGCGATAAGTGATACAATCGAGGATCGATAATAACTATGTCTTGTATATACGTATTTTGGAAATCTTACTGTCAAGTCTAGGACAATATAATGCTGAAAAAATAACACATTTATAAGATGTCAATTAATTTATTGAAACATATATCAAACTATCTAGATAACAGACATTTTGTAGGGTTTAACATAATGGGAATGCATCTGGCAAGTAACATGCTAACTCGAGAGGTCCTATATCGTTTATTTTATTTATCAATGATCATCTAGGTTTCGTTTTGTACTCTAAAGCTCAGTCTTTGCGGATGACTTCAAACTGTTCAAGAAGATTCAAACTGTTCGTGATTGTATATTACTGCCAGAAGATATAAACAACATAATTAGATGGAGCGAGGAAAATAGTTCCAATATAGGAAAATATTGTATTATGTCTATATCAAGGAAAAAGCAGTCTATGACTTCCAATTATTCAATACGCAAAGAATGTAAAATAGGAAAAATAAACTCAAGGATGCTGGAGTTACAATAATCAAATGTCTTTATCAACAAATCAGTTCAAAGTGCCAGTCGTATGATGAGCTTAGTTCCCCTTTTTCAAATATTGACGCTGCAGAATGTTGTTCAATACTTTAGTAAGACCTAAACTTGAGTTTGGATCTATTATCTGGGGAGATTAACCTCAAACGTATAAGAAAATATCGAGATAGTACAGAATAAATACTTACGTTTTCTCTTTCATGAAAATATAATCGTTGGCCGGTTTAAAGAACAATTAGGACAACTAGATTACAGGAATAATTCGACGTTATCTCTGGCACTGGTTGGCGTAACTTGAATGTTATGATTTTCTTGTATGGAATAATCAATTGCATATCTACATCTAGTAATTTATTGTGCTCATTTTCTTTCCAAAGTTTCCTCAATGTTAACACGATTCTCTTCATTGTTTGGGAGACTAAGAACATCAGTTTGTTCCCCCCTTGAGGCCACGGGACCACATGGTTGAACTAATAGCATAAACCGTATATAGGTACATACCTATGTTACCGTTCTACAAAATTAGTAATAAATTATTGTGAACAAAAATTAATAAGCTTAAATATGTATACTTTGGTCATTAATTATTTTTGATCTGGTGCTCGACATTTAAAAAAAAACGGAAAATATTAAAACTGTCATAAAACACGAATGAAAACGAATGAATGAAATGAATGAAAACATGGATCTCTTATAAACTGTCAATCATTCTACAGAAAATATTGGGTCTGCCAACTTGGGTATTTGCAAATCTGGATTTCTATTAGTCAATTTTTCAGTTTTATGATGAAAACCAGTGTTATAATGAGTATCATTATGAAACTGAAAATTGGCATTTAATTAACAACTTATAGTATAGGAGTAGAAAAAAATGTATGTAACAATAAATCTTATTCCATATAGGGTTATGAAACCTGTTTGGAATAAATAGGAAAATAACTGAACAAATAGGGACCATACTTGTACCTTATTTGGAGGTTTCCAAAGCAAAGTATCGTTCCACAATTAATTGTTATTTTTGTTGTCAAATAAGTGTGTCTGCATTACTGTTACAACCTGTATAATTATGACTAGGACCGTTGAAAAACATTTTCCACGAACTTTCCAATGACGTATTACTAGTAAGTAGATGAATATAAAAATATATAAAAAGACGATGATTTTTAGTTACTTTTTTGCCTATCAGAAAAAATATCAATTTACCAATCGTAAATACAATTTATCCTCAACAGCCAGAGCAATTTACAGCTAACGGGTTGGCAAAACTTTAAGACGTTGTCAGATCAGCTGGTGAAATTCCACATGACCTTTATTGACATTCGATCATCGTCTAATATTTACAAGTTTTTTGGTGCTTTTGAAATTCATTCTTTCTTTAAGAATCAAAAAACAGTTTCATAACCAATTATTCAGGCAAATCTGCAGTGTGTAGTTAATAAAATGCCGAAGAAGCTGAATAGTGAATGTCAAGTGATGGTAACACATCTTTGTTAAGCTATTTTCAACGGGAATGCCGAAATCGGGGACCGCTTCTCCTACTTACTGCTGTAAGAGACGTAAGGAATAGTATTCGCCATTTGTATTCATTAATTTCATTATTATTATGAACTGACAATCTAACATCAGATTAACTCTTCTTGTTTTCGTTAAGTGACAGCTAAGTACAGCTTGGCAACCTCACAATATTTTGTTTTGCAACGTCATTGTCTTTTTATTGTGAATAAATATACATTACAATTTCACACGTCGCTGCTGGTTTGAATAATCCAAAACATTATTGGAAAAATGTTCATCTTCTACTATTCAGTATTTGGAAAAAAAAGTTAATAAGTATACAAAATTATTGGTTAGGCTACTGGAACCACAAGGATCCGCAGTCAATATCACAACCTCACACACACAGGTATACAAAATTCAATTGAACAAACGTATAGAAGGAACTAACGTATAATCATTATTGATAAATTTTGGTCTATTTTCAAATAATCTAAACATGGCAATATCGAATGTTTCCAGCCGCACTCGTTTCACAACTTCAGATAAGTTTGCCAAACTTTAGTATTCGTTCTTGTTTACTCAGTATTGTTCTTGGTATTGATCTTGTTAACTCGATCTTGGTCTTGCTAGTGTATGTAAGTGTTTTGTGTGAGGCATTTTACTACATCATCCAATTTTACGATGTTGGTATAAGTATTTAAAGATTCTAAACTTCAAACATAAAAAGTTCGATCATCATCCGCCATTTTATCTCAAAATCTTGAAAAACAAACAACGTCTGAAATATATTCTGATAGCTTCTGTGAGTTCCTTGTGGCATTACTTATTCTTTTTGGAATCAAACCACAATAATGTTTTTTATTTTTTATTTCGACGTTTCGGTAGCGTTCCAGCTACCGTTGTCAAAAATAGAAGTAAATATAGCGTCACAAACTATTTACGGTAAATATTTCCTGTCATCTCCCCAGATCTATAATAATGAATGAAGATTTGAGTGGCTCGACAGGCAATCATACCTTTTAAAAGGATTGCAAAACTGGGGTACGGAGCCATCAATTATCAGATTCATTTCCGGAAGTGAGCAAACAGTTTACCTTCCTTTACTTCACCTGCTGCATTTGCGGCAGGTAAAGTGACATATGCGGCAGTCACGCTTCTCCCTATTACGGCTCCATAATAGTTTTCTTGCGATTATTTAAAAAAAATCATTGTTGGAGCTCCTTTGACTTCAGGAATTAACTTTTATAATGCTTGAGGGTGTACCTCCACTTTATATTGTATAACAAATAATAAGTAGATTTGTTCTATATGTGCTGTTAACTTTGTCATAATAAACATACCTCAGTTTTTTATGTTCTGAACTCTGAGCAGTTGGCGATAAAATTTTGTATGCACCACGTTAGTAAAGTGTCTTTATCGGACTCGCCTGTTATTCGCCTTGCTTCGCTCCTCTCATAATTTCAGACTCGTCCGATGAAGAATCACTTTACTGCCTTGGTACATAATAGTTATTTATATTGTTGTTTTAAGATGGCCTCAAAGGAGGAAGAAACTAATGTTTTAAGTCTCCCAAACAATGGAAAAGATCGTGTTAATCTTAAGAGAACTTTGAAAGGAATTGAGCACAATAAATTACTAGATGTGGATATGCAATTGATGATTTCATATAAGACAATCATCATGTTCAATTTACGCCGACCAGTGAGAGAAGAAACCTCGCATTCTTCCCGTTAATTCTTCTATAATCCAGCCAACGATTATATTTTTTATATTATAAGAAACGTAAGAATTTTTTCTGTATTTTTCCGATATTCTTTGAATATGTTTGAGGTTGATATCCCCAGATAACATATCCAAGTTAACCTGTTACTAAAGTACAAGGTACGGCCCATTGTAAGTTTTGAAATTGACACCTATTAGATTTTCTAGTACCTATTCCAAGTATGTGTATCTTAAACAAAAATAATTATGTTGGACGTATATTTTGGTCATATTATGAATTATTTTAAAAATAAGAATTACGTTTTGTGAAACCCTTCGCTGACAAACACTCTCAAATCGTAAACCGCCAAGTATATCTACCGGTATGTCCATTCACTCTTGAAACAACCCTTCCTGTTTTATTTTGTAAAATTTGTAGCTTAGACTAACTTAAATAATATGTAATTGTTGGACAATACTCAAAATGCCGTGCAATTATAGTTTTTTTCTACTAACTGCAGGAAAAGTCACTTTTCCGCACTAGTGCAGAAAGAAAATTTGTTTTTGAGGAATATACTCACATTTGAACATTTAAAATATATATTTGTATGATTGTAGTTTACCAAATGACTGAGAAATTCAAACCACAAAATTTTTTTAAAATAGAAGTCCCTCAAGGGAAACTTATGAAGCTACCAGTTTCGGTACAATATTACCATCATCAGGCTACAGTATAAAGGAATGGTATACTCAATACATGAAAATCTTATGAAATTTTGTTAAAATTATTTGAACCAGAGTAATAGATATAAAATTAATATGAAGGAAGGTCATATAATTAATAATACAAAATGAGAATATTACCATTGTTAACATTACAACTAAAAATTGTTGAGATACAAATTACAAAAGGACATGAAAATATTTCAAATTACATAATAGATAATAGAAATTATATAAGTAGGTAGTCAAAATAATAAAATGAAATAAAATTAAGTTACCTGCATAAAACACATAATCCAAAGGAAAAATAGGTTGTTGCCAAAAACGTTAAAATCACCATTATGTTACTTATATCAAATAATTTTAAATTTTACTTAATTTGGTGAGGAGAGAAAAGAAAAGGGAAAAACATTGGAATGATAGAAACTGAGTTATTAAAAGGTACCTAATTTAAAACTGCTGCTCGATATCCAATATTATCCATCAATTCTATCTTTTATTCTATCCGTCCGATAGAAGTAACTAGCAGATAAAGTTCCAGTTTGTTTGGAAGCCGTTTATCAACTCGTTTTTATTCTCTAGTTTGTCAACTGACAGATAATGAAAGTTGGCAATGCTGACGAATGAATGTAACAAATCTCATTGGTTGTTACAAGATAAAGGTCATGTCACATCAATTGATATCTTTGTTAGGTTTTTGGTGAATGTTTATTCAAAGGTTTATGCGTTTTTATTTATTTCTCTTTCTTGATGAGTTTTTGGTGGTTGATGAATATGAATTCTCTGGAAGATTATACTCTGGATGGCGACGAGGACGAGGAAATTGTGCAAGTTCTTGAGTACGAAAGAAGGCCGTATACAGTTAGGGACAGAGTAGACAACTTTTAGGTTGCCCTATCCATTTCTTCATTTTTTATAACATTTTTATGTTTATTTGCAATTTTTAGAAGCAAATTTCTCTCCTCTGCTATGAAATTGTATCCTCTCTTCCAAGTATCACTAGTACTTTCCATTTTTCACTTTACTCAAAACCCAAGTAAATTTGATACAACATCACAACGAAATTAATACAAAACAACTCTACCGAATAAAGTGAGACCTTAATCTCCAGATATCGACCTATCCGCCAGTTGAAACTGACAGATGAATATTTGACATTTTATCTGCCGGATAAAGTTATCCTATTGTTCATAAACCTACCTTTCCAAAATAACTGGTAGTTAAGCATTAACTGACGGATAAATTGCTATTGATAAACCGGTGAATTGAACGATAAAAAATTCTGACATGTTTATCTACAATCATGTCATCATCAATCATCCACTCACTTTTCTCTTTATATCGAACTCCTTTGAAATCCACGCAATATTCTCCTAGAGGAAAGGACAACCCAAGACTGGTGTGCTCTAAAAAATGCCAGGTGTTATTTCTCTTTCCATTTCTGTTTTGTAGTGAGAACGTCTATTTTTCCATGTCATTAAACAATTCCAATTAACAAAATATATTTATCGAACTCTATTTTTTTGTTGACAAAGGAAACAAATAATTTGATTGAGAAAACGGAAAAAATAATTGAGAATGGATTTTATTGGAGATTGTGGAATGGATGGATGCTTCTTATAGTTCATTGAAGTCGAAACAACTGTAATGAGGAAAAGGAACAGCTATTTTTTCCAATTATAATACACATTTATATTATATAATATTTCTATACCCTGTACTGGCAGTTTTTATTGATCAAACATCATTTAGCAGTGACTAGTCATAAAATGAAATTAATTAATTCCAGCTTCGCATTCAAACCAATCTTTGGCGATTTTGGAGAGCAGGAGATATTATTATCATGGGAAATCATAAAATTTCATAGACAGGGCGACATAGTTTAATGGAAATAGATAATTATTTTTTCTCTTATTTTTTGGGAATGAAACCACAATAATGTTTTTTATTTTTTCATTTCGACGTTTCGGTAGCGTTCCAGCTACCTTTGTCAAGATCAAATAATGATAAAATAATTTTTGGTCCCTATCTGACACAACGAAGAAAATATGACTACTAGACAATCAATAATATTTTGAAGTTTAAGACTACAAAACAAGAGAAAAAATTATAAATAATTCCACGAGGAACTCACAGAAGATGTTTAGACACAAGGTATGGGCCATCTGTTCCAAAATATTTTAGAAAATTAGATAGTTTATACAAGAAGCTAGCACATTCTGAGTGTTCGGTTGATTTCCTTCGTCGATGCAGTCATACCATGGAGTCATACCAAGAGGACTAAGGTTACATCCTGCCTACGGAGGAAGAAAAATAATCAGAATATTGGAAAAGGCAAGTTTTGCTATGGTTCGAGAACGCCTTCAGCGCCATAGATATAAAGTATTCAATATCGAACAAGATATCGTAGGTATTAAGGATTTTCTTTTTGATGCGGTAACTGAAATTGACTTCGATAAAATAATAACAAATATGAATATAATATATACTACAACGTATGAAAAACAAAAACAAACTCAAATCCGGAAGTTTGAAATATTATTTGAACAAAAGTCCAAAAAGAACTGAATAATTATCAACAAAACAATGTACCGAGCACAATCATTAATTCATCAAACAAAACTTTAAATTCTTCAGACGTATTAGTTTTTTGAATTGGATTAAATTTTGCTTTGACTCCAAAATCAATACCGAAATTGGACATAATCAGTTCAATAAAACAAGTAAGTAGTGAATTACCTGAACACGAAAAAGAAGAATATAGAGTACGTTGTAAGGTCATATTAGAAAAATCTATTCATTTAAAAAAAAACGATACTACAAAAGCAGAACAAAAATCAATTAAAAATCTCAAAGAAGATGATTATTTTATTATTTTACCGGCTGATAAGGGCAATTCTACTGTAATTATGAACAAAGTTGATTATGATTCAAAAGTAATGGATTTATTAATAAATGGCCCTTATACCAAACTACCAAATGATCCTACCAAATCAATTGTAAACAGAATAAGACACTTTTCAAATTCAAGAACGAATTTGCTGATCGTGAAACAACAATGTAACACCTAAATACAGTGAACCACCACATTTTTATGGTTTACCAAAAATCCATAAACAAAACATACCATTACGACCAATTTGTAGCACTATTAATTCCCCATGCAGCAAACTATCAAATTATATATTAAAAATCATTGAACCCCTCGCAGGACAGACAGATTCATACATCAAAAATAGCAATCATTTTTTAGAAAAACTATCGGATTTAAAGTTAAACAAAAGCCATTATTTGGTCAGTTTTGATGTAGTTAGTCTCTTCACAAATCTATCGGTACAGAAAACAATAAAACTTGTCAAATCGAAATTAGAAATAGATCGGACCCTTACAGAAAGGACCAAATTGAGCGTAGCAGCAATAATAGAACTATTAAAATTATGTGTAACAAAAACATATTTTCAGTTCAATAATGATTTTTATGAACAGAATTTTGGTCTTGCCATGGGCTCTTGCCTCTCACCAATTCTATCGAATATTTACATGGAATATTTTGAAGCCAAAATAGTAAATAATCAAAAATTGAAACCAATTGTCTGGTGGAGATATGTAGACGACATTTTTGCAATACGGCCTTATGACTTAGTATCTCTGAATGATTTCTCAACGTATATAAATGAAGGAGAAAAATCTATAAAATTTGAAATTGAAATTGAAAATAACAATTTTTTGCCATTTTTAGATGTTCTTATCAATAAAACAACTACTGGGTATGAAACAAGTGTTTATCGTAAGCCAACACATACTAATAAGTATTTGAATTTTGAGTCAAATCATGCTATAAGCGTTAAAAAAGGGGTAGTCAAATCTTTATACGATAGGGCCTGAATCATTTGTTCTAATGATAATCATTTCACAAAGGAGAAAACTCTACTAAAAAATGTTTCGAATGCCAATAATTACCCGGCAGAATTTGTAAATAAACAAATTAAGAATTAATACCCCATAATAATAACAATACTATTAATAATTCATTTAACATAATTTTTAAAAACTTGACAATACCGTATGTTAGGGGTTTATCAGAAAGAATTGAGAAAATTGGTAATCA
This sequence comes from Galerucella tenella, assembly GCA_910591685.1. NCBI lineage: Eukaryota > Metazoa > Arthropoda > Insecta > Coleoptera > Chrysomelidae > Galerucella > Galerucella tenella. The sequence continues at coordinate 2,179 of CAJUYH010007417.1, read as the reverse complement.
ATTCATCATTCGAACTAGCTTCAAATTTAACTATACGTTGAGATATATACTAATAAAAACAAAACCAAAAATTGAAGAACAATCTTCAAAAAATTGCACATATCAGATATTGTAATAAGTACCAAGGGTGGAATTATGGAAAACATCACCCTGTATAACAAATTTCAAATATATTCAAAACAAAATTAACTTCATGAAAATATAAGTAAGATTCGAGTAGCGTAGCAAATTTCAATCAGACTAAACAATGCTGACAATGCACAATGACACACTTACAAAGTAACCCAAAAGGAACCTAGTTTCGAAAACACGAGTTCGCTGATGAAGCAAAGCGATCGTGGGTTACAAAGTACACGTGTGTCCAATAAGGAAGCAAGGAATGAAAAAGTGGTGAAAAGCTGACTGGGCAAAAATTGCCCAAAGCTGGACGAGACAGAAAAAAGACAGGCAGTTGGGTCCCGAGGACGGTTGCGAGTGGTTGCCCCATAGAGTTCGCGGTTAGCGGTCATCTGGAAAAATCCAGAGTAATATTTTGACTTGTAAGACGAAAGTAGTGCGGAGTTCAAAATAAGTTTCGTTGCGACACTTGAAGGGTTTTTTTTTAGAGAGCGTCTACTGCAAGCGCTTAAAGAGTAATTCGGTAAAGAGGGTATCGAACTGCCAAATAAGATATAAGCCGGGTAGGAAGTCTTCAGCATCATTGGAGAGCGCCCTGCCTGCACATTGGTGAGTCTGATTAAATCTTGTACTAACTGTGAAACGAATATTTTTGTAGTTTGGTTAGCCCGTATTTTATTGCCACCTCATGCACATATTATTTTTATATTTTATTTTGGAATTTTATATTTATTTGAGATTTACTGTTATAAGGGATTCAGTCGTAATTCTCAAAACTGAGGGGTGAGGAGCATTTAGCCCACACCGGAAAGTTTGCAAATAGAGAGTTCATTTATCAATATAAGTTATTAAGTTTCCATACGTAATCTATAATACGTTTCTCGCCCAGTTACAATTAACTGAATTCATTATCATAATCTATATATTACTAGTATTTATTATTATTATTTTCATTATCCAGTTTCTATTAAGTATTTAAAATTATACTTCACATCTGGTTTCCAATATATAACACACTGTAGTGTATTCATCATCTACAAAATGTCCACAACGTTAAAAGAAATAAATTTTTCTCACCCTGTATTGCCCGGCTATCCAGTCTTTCTAGGTACCTCTGTCGTATCTCGTCGTCCCTTAACCCCTCATTATTCATTGTTGTGCGAAAGTGTGGAACAAGTGCAGTGTTAAAAAACTTAAAATGCCGAAAAAATAACGCGAATCTAGAAAATCTAAAAACGAGTAGAAACAATTATTTGAAAAGTTAATGAGTAAGCTGGAAAGCAGCTCTTCAGAATGTAAGTACAATAATTATTGTTATTTTTTGGTGGTAATAAATATGAAAACAAACATACGTAATTGCTCATTTAACGTGAAAGAGTTGTCCTTTTTGGTAATCCTTTCCACAAAGAAAGACTGATAAACAGAATATGCAATAACTCTACTTTATGTGGGTTGTGTAAGCCAACGTTCGTACTGCCACTTTATGTGGCACAAAATGTTACGTATTCTGCAACCCCGGGGTTAAAAATCAGTAATTAAAATCAGCGATGCGTTTATTGATCGTCTGTAACGTGGACCTTATCTTTTTTTTCTTAAACTTACCTGGCTTGTTTATGCAGGGTTTTTTCATTATCAGTAAAGAGATTGAAAGGTCCACATTTTATTTTATAAAATATATATATATTTTGTCGCTGCTTCTACACAGTGAGCGAATAAAATACTTTTTATTGTTATCATTGTCATCCTGAAAATGGTGAATTTCCCATTTTTCAGACTGATAGACAGAATACGCAATAACTCTACTTTATGTGGGTTGTGTAAGCCAATGTTCGTACTGCCGCTTTATGTGGCATAGAATGTTACGTATTCTGCCACAAAAATCAGTAATAAAAATCAGCGATGCGTTTATCGATCGTCTGTAACGTGGACCTTATCTTTTGTTTTCTTTAATTTACCTGTCTTGCTTATTTCAATATGCAGGGTTTTCATTATCAGTTAAGAGATGAAAAGGTCCTCATTTTATAGTTTATAAAATATTTTTGTCGCTGCTTCTACACAGTGA
>CAJUYH010007415.1:0-17633 GCA_910591685.1 Galerucella tenella | reverse complement strand
GTTTATGATATGCATCCCTTTCGAGATATTGGGCATGGAAAATAGAGCACACACATATTTCATATTTTGCTTGGATATTAATTTATAATAGTAAATATGATATCAAAAATTACTACTAATAGGAAATAAACCAGTTTCCATTGGAAATTACTCCCAAATTTTACTTATGTCAATATGGCCGATATTGCATTAGGTTATGTGTAGTTGTCTGTTTATATTGTATTTTAATCAACTATTAATTGCTTCATCATATCATTTATACGTTTGTTTGAGACCATTACGTGTTTGTGTGTGCTTTTTTTTATTTCTAAAAGTCAACGTAAAGTGGAAAGTGGACATAAATATTCGATATTTCCGAGGATATTTTAAAACTTTTGGAAGAATACATTTTATTTACTAGTTCAGTTTTCAGTGACGATTCTTTCATATTTTGTGAGTAAAGATATGGCTAGCGAAGGTTTTGTAAAAGCACAAACTGATAACTTGCCCAAAGTAGACTCATTTATGCTGCTTGAATTTATGAAGTCAAACAGCTGCTTTAATGCAGAGGTAGCTGGAACGCTACCGAAACGTCGAAATAAAAAAAATAAAAAACATTATTGTGGTTTGATTCCCAAAAAATAAGAGAAAAAATGATAAATAATGCCACAAGGAACCTACAGAAGATAAATAAGAGAAGTTAAAGCATTATCGTAAGTACGATTTTTATTTTTATTTATATAATATATTATACAGGGTGGGGCACTATGAACGAACTATTCTCTGGCGTCTTAACGGCAAATAAAATTAGGAAAAATAAGACGTGGAATTAAGTAGATTACTTAGGACTATAATTTAAAGATATTTTGGAATATACAGGGTGCTCCAAAAAAGCGTGCCGTATCAAAGTTAGGTTCCTTTAAATGGAACACCCTGTATTTTATCACATTTTTGAATTGTACAAATGAAAATAATGTAAGTTCATTAACATTTCCCTACACCTATCTAGTTCAGTTTCCAGGATAAATCGATTTTACATAATTTGTAGACCCTCCGAAAAAATACAATAACTTTAAAATAAAAACGACTAACCACATTTGCTTTACACCATCTCACTAGAAGCTTTTAACACTCTGTTTCCAATATTTACTGGTATGCTATCATATACAGGGTGTTTTCAATATGGCAGTATAACACTAACCATTTAATACATGAATTTCTGGCTTAATTCAAATGGAACACACTGTATCTGTTGGGTCTGTTAAACGTGGGAGTTTATTACCTTCCAGTTGGTATTGGGGTTGCCTATATATAACTCTGATAGTTCTCGAGAAATTTTAAATTTGTTTTTAATATTCAATTATTTGCTGACATCTAGTTACCTATGACATGATACTCCGATGGAAAGTTTTTAAAAATTCCAAATTTGTTATTTTGACAGTAAGTGCTTTGTTGTGTGATTTATTATTAATAAATTAAAGGTCTTTTAAATCAAAATTTTATTAAGGGTACTCAATCATTAACTTTGCAATAAGATTAGTAGAAAAACTTAACGCTAACTGGAAGAAAATTTCGTAAATTCTTACGTAACAAACTACCCGAACTTTTAGATGACGTTCCACTAGTTACAGGACAAAAAATGAGGCTGCAGTTAGATGGTGCGTCTGTTGATTACAGTGTAATTGTCCGGCGTTACCTGAACAATATTGTTACACAAAAATGGATTGGGCGAGGGGGTCCTTATCTTTGGCCGGCAAGGTTCCCATGTTTGACGGCATTCGACTATTTTCTTTGGGGTTACATAAAAAGTATTGTCTACAATACTGAGCCAACCACTCCTGAGAACATGAAGGATATGATAGGGAGAGCGTTTCAAACAGTAACACCAGAAATGTTAAAGAAAGTGAACAATAACTTTTTTTAAAAATCAAATTTGTATCCAACAAGATAGGTGTCACTTTGAACACCTTCTTTGAATTTTTTGTACCTAGTTATTTTTTTATAATTTTAAAGCTTATTGTATCTGTATTCCCAAAAATAGTGTACTTACCCTTAATAAAATTCTGATTCAAGAAAACCTTTAATTTATCAATAATAAATTATAAACAAAGCACTAACTGTCAAAATAACAAATTTTAAATTTTTAAAAACTTTTCATCGGAGTATCATGTCAGCAAATAATTGAATATTAAAAAACAAATTTAAAATTTCTCGAAAACTATCAGAGATAGATATAGGCAACTGATAATACCAACTGAAAGGTAATAAATTCCCACGCTTAACAAACCCAACAGATACAGGGTGTTCCATTTAAATTAAGCCAGAAATTTATGTATTAAATGGTTAGTGTTATACTGTCATATTAAAAACACCCTGTATATGATAGCATACCAGTAAATATTGGAAACGAAATGTTAAAAGCTTCTAGTGAGATGGTGTAAAGCAAATGTGGTTATTTGTGTTTATGTTGAAGTTATTGTATTTTTTCGGAGAGTCTACAAATTATGTAAAATTTATTTATACTAGAAACTGAAATGTTAATGAACTTACATTATTTTTAATAGTACAATTCAAAAATGTGATAAAATACAGGGTGGTCCATTTAAAGGAACCTAACTTTGATACGGCAAGCTTTTTTGGAGCACCCTGTATATTCCAAAATATTTTCAAATTATAGTCCTAAGTAATCTACTTAATTCCACGTCTTATTTTTCCTAAATTTATTTGCCGTTAAGACGCCAGAGAATAGTTCGTTCATAGTGCCCCACCCTGTATACCAACCATATTTCGATGTGTGGTCGTAAGAAAATGATGTTTTTATGGTTGATTCCTAGACATATAGGTACATAACCTCAAACTATTTAAGAATAAAAATTACCAGCATAGAAGTATAGGGTCTTTTAAGTTTAGACCTGATAAAGCGTCAATTCCCACCAATAGCAAAATTTATGCTTGTACCCTATTACGATTTTTACCCATAAAATACTCATTTTCAAGCGAGTTTTTAAATTGAGTTGGCACGAATTACCAACAATTTGAGACCCATAAGAGTTTTTTAGCGTTTGGCCAAAAAAAATCATGGACAAATAAACTACACTCACCTGCAAAAGAGCTTGGTCACCTAAAATTTTGCTGAAGATCGTTGTCCAAGAAGTTTCGTAATTGTCGATCGATTCCAACTGTTTCTACGTCAAATTTGAGATAAATTCTTTGGTATAAAACAAACTCCAGAAGAGTTTTAAGAAAATGTTTATAACTCATTTATGTAGGGTGAAAGAAAACATGTATTTGTAGTCGAATTTCTTAACACCCTGTGAAACAGTTCGGGAAATTTGTAATCTTCACGCTCAGTATTCAAATAAAAGCCTAGAATCAATAGCAGCCCTTACCGAATTGTTATTTATTCGAAAAGGGAGCTCTAAATGCTCAACGCTGCATACAAAACGTTCTTCCAGGAAGCTGTAGTTCCCTAAGGCCGCATGTAGTAAATATTGTTAACCAGCCCGAAACACTTGACGAGCTGCGTTTTGCGTTGCAAGCTGAATAATATGACGCAATTCCTCAAGATCGCATTATTCGTCTTATCAATTTGATTTTTTTGGCGATTGCGGGCAGTTAATTCCGCTAGAGGTGGGTATACAAAATATTGGAAAGTTCCAATTCCTTTTTGTTTCAAAATCTTCCCTAAGACAATCCCAGACTTTTATTTAAATACGTGTATCTTCAAAAGGAATCAAGATAACAAGGTAAAATAAAAACTGAAAGATATCGATAAGGATTATCTTTCTGCTAAACTGAGCGTACACATCTATGTTTTTTTTCACCCTGTATAAATAAGCTATAGTTTATTAACGACAAAAAGACGATGACGTTGTAAAACAAAATATTGTGATGTTGCCAAGCTGTAGTTTTTTTCTTTACTTAACGAAAACTAAAAAAGTTAATCTGATCACGATACACTTACTCACGGTATGCTGATTTCTACTCCAAATTGCGTCCGAGACGCGCAGTTACGTCACGCGGGAACCAGAAATTTACACCAACCTCTTACCAGTCTTTCGATTCATTGTGTTTTCATGCAATACAAGGTGTTGTTAGCTTCAATTTCAATTTCACTTGAGTTGATTCGTTTATTTGGAATTTTATTACCCACTAATATACTGTTTTTAGTGTTATTTAATACTGTTTTATAATATAAGGCTATTTTTGTTTTGTAACGATTAAGGGAAATTGATAGGAAAATCAGTTTTCAAAACTGCCTGAAATAACTGGACAAGAATATGTAAAAATTAACAAATTTCCATAAATGATTCTAAATATAAGCTTTTTTAACTCCTATACTATAAATTATCAATTAAATGCCAATTTTCAGTTTCATAATGATACTCATTATAACACTGGTTTTCATTATGACATTGAAAAATTGACCAATAGAAATCTAAATTTCCAAATAACCAAGTAGGCAGACCCAATATTTTCTGTAAAATGTCGAGAAAAGACCAAAATAAATGTCGAGCACCAGACCAAAAATACTTAATGACCAAAGTAAATACATATTTAAACCTATTGATTTTTGTTTACAATAATGTATTACTAATTTTTTCATAACAGTAACATACCGATATACGTTTTATATTAGTTTAATGTGGTCCCGTAGGGTGGTTCGAGACCCGGTTTGTGCATTTTGTTATATTTTTTTCAAATCAAATTTCTTTTTCGTAGAAAAAATATTGTAGGCAAGTTTGATGTAATGGTTATTGATACACTCGCATTAACTATACGAAACTCGCCTTTGGCTCGTTTCGTATCCCAGTGACAACTTTCTTAAGGAGTCTTGTATAATAAATAAAATATAATGGTAGAAATATGAAATATAAAATATTTATAATATAATGGTGTGTTTTAATTTTGCCCACCCATAAATATTTCTGTTTCAAATCTTTTTAAAATGTAAAAAATATATTTTACCTACATATTTCTACACGTTTTGTACATTGTTAACTCCCAGCATCATTGTACTTACCAAAAAAAGATAATTAAGTTACTGATAATAAAGTAATATTTCATATTATATCTGAAAAACCATGTCGCATTTAAATATTCATTTATAAAGTGGAAATATGCATGAAAATTAAACACAGAGTATTTCCCATATATTTAGCATTGTACATCACCGATTGAGATTCCCACATGACGTCACACGCTGTCGGCTACATGCGCAAGAACATACCGTGAGTAAGTGTATCGTGAATCTGATGTTACATTAATATATCAAATTTAATTAAGCCAACACAACATTAAAAATATTCAATCATTTGCATTTAAATATGTAACAATAATATTAATAATAATGAATACAAATAGCGAATGTTCAGCTGCTTCGGCAATTCATTGACTACACACTGCAGATTTGTTTAAATAATTAGTTATGCAAATTTTTTTTTTTAATCTTAAAGAAATGATGAATTTAAAAACACCAAAAAAACTTGTAAATATTAGACGATGATCAAACGTCAATAAACGTCAAAACAAACTGGGAAATTTTACCAGTTGATCTGACAACGTCTTGAAGTTTTGCCAACCTGTTAGCTGTATATTGCCCTGGCTGTTGAGGATAAATTGTATTTACTAACTAAAAATGACATCGTCTTTTTATCGTAAAAATCATATATCAACATTTTCGGAAAACTTTTCTGGAGCTTGTTTCAATGACAAAGAATTTATCAACAGTTTGGCATACAAACAATTGAAATCGATGAAAAATTATGAAAGTTCTTGGACAACGAACTTAAGCAGAATTTTAGGTACGAGTTTTTTTGCCATTGAAAGTATTTTTTGGTATTTTTGTTTTTAGGCCAAAAAGTGGTTGCCATTTAACATGAAGTGTTCGAAACAAAATTCAATTGTAAAAATAATAATGATAATATTTTTATTGCTTTTAAAACAAAATAGTTTACAGCAAGAAGTAACAAAAAAAAAGAAAAACAATAATTACCTAGTATACAACACATAAAGGTGAAGAGAGAGAAAAAAAAAACGTAGGATATTTAACGAAACAAATCGTAAAAAGTGGTACATACATTTCTAAGTTCAAGCACTATTGGACCCTTAATTAAAAAAAGCGAAGTTTTGAAAACTGACAAATTTATTGTTTAAAAAAAACATTTCTTTTTTTAGACTGTTATGGAAAAAGTATTGATTTTGTAGCCGTAAGGTGGGCATTCAATTTCATGCCATTGTTTCCCCAATAACTTCCTTTTCCATCTCAATCGAAATATGACTATTTTAAATTCAAGCCAAATTCAAAAAAGGCATTGGAACTTTTAACTGAAAATACTTGAGAACTTAAAAAATGTTTTTCCGTGTATCTAGGCATATTTTTCCACTATTTGAATAAATATAACAATAAGATTAATATTACTTTTTCATAAATAATAATTGACCGTAAACAACAAAATACAGACCTGACGAGAACTGTCATTGGGACATTAGAAAAAGACGTAAGACACATTGCCGATACGAAAGGTACGTTTGCATCATATTTTGAATATTGTAATTTCTCCCGATTGATAGGTCGCGCTTGCGCGTAATCTAAACATCAACTAATAAAAATTTTAAGGTCAAAGTTTAAGGTGAACGTTTGTCATACATTTAAACGGTTCATTATTGTGATATTTTGTTAATCACAGTCCTGCCTTTTTTCCCAATTGTTCCAACGTGATGTGTTGAAAAGGACAAGGATAGGACAAACGCACACCAAAAAGGTTATTATACAGTGGGGAAACCACCTGTTTTTTTAATGTATAATTGCATATTTTTGAAATCCTCTTAATGAACCGATTCCAACAAACTAAATAATGTATGGTCAATTATGAATTATACAGGGTGAAATTTTAAAATTAGTAATTTATTACACTTGAAATATTGGCACTTTTTTAAATTGGCTAAATATGGATTCATCTTTATAGCTGAGTTAGTACACACGACTAGAAAGTCAAGAAAACTTTGTTGTATTTCGTGTAAATTTTTTTTGGTGTAAAGTAAAAAAAAATATAAAAAAAAAAATTTTACACAGAATACAACAATGTTTTCTTGAAATATGGATTTATCAAAAATCTAAACTAAATAATTATTAGACGTATTTGTATATTGAACAAAACATGCTACGCCCCCCATGAATTTTATCATAAAAACCTAAAAACGCCAATAATTAGACAAAATCGGTAATTAATGTGGATTGTTTATATCGGTAAATAATGTGGATTGCTTCCTATTCTGTCAGTTGTTGATGTGTTGACAGTTTATACTGAAAAAATAAAATATTTGTCAAACACTCTTTCGTTGTCGACATAACAATGAAATATTTAACTGAGACTCAACGAATTGAGATTTTAATGATGATCGGGTACGGGGATAACTGCAGAAGTCAATTTGAAGTGGCAAACTTATTTAATCACAGGTATCCCGAATTGCCTAATATTTTACAAAGTACTGTGTCTAAAATTCATGCACAATTCAGAGAACTTGGACATGTCAAACCATTGAAAAGAATGCCACACTTCGTTGAAGATAATGTGAAAGTGGATATTTTGTCATGTTTCGAAGAGAATCCAACTTCAAGTACACGTCAAATTGTCCGTGAAAATAATGTTAGTCATGCAACTGTTCTAGGATGTCTTCAGAAAGAAAAACTTCATCCCTACAAATTAACTTCTGTGCAGGAGTTAACAGAAGACGATCCAGATCGTAGAATGGATTTCTGCGAAAGATTGATGAATAAGCTGAACAGAAATGAGATAGCTCTTGGTTCCATTCTTTTTTCTGACGAATTAACATTCACATTGAATGGAGAGGTAAACCGACAGAGCTGTAGATATTGTTCAGCAGAGAATCCTAATTGGATGCGTGAGACGCATACTCAGTACTCTCAAAAGGTGAACGTTTGGGCCGGTATCATAGGCGACCATATTATTGGTCCTATATTTATAGATGGAAATTTGACAGCTGAAAATGATTCAAATATTCTTAGAAATGAAGTTATTCCTGCGTTGGCTAACTTATATCCCAACGCAATAGATCCTGGTTTACCAAATGAAAATGTTTGATTCCAGCAAGACGGGGCAACACCCTATTATGCTTTAATGGTAGGAACTTATTTAGATGAAATTTTTTCCCAATAAATGGATTGGACGAAAAGGTACTATTAAATAGCCAGCTAGATCGCCAGACCTTACACCGTTAGATTGTTTTCTGTGGGGTTATCTCAAGAACAAAGTATGCGCAACACAACCAACTAGCATTGTAAACCTCAAAGACAGGATAACTACAGAAATACGGAATATTTCACCTCAAACTTTAGACAAAGTTAAGGAGGAGTTCTATAGGAGACTGTTCTATTGCCAACAACTAGGTGGAGAACATTTTGAGCATTTATTCCAATGTATTAAAATCAAATACATCATCAGGTATTTTATGTATGTGTTTAATAACTGTAAAAATAAAAATTTCACCCTGTATAATTCATAATTGACCATACATTATTTAGTTTGTTGGAATCGGTTCATTAAGAGGATTTCAAAAATATGCAAATATACAGGGTGTTTCATTAAAAAAAAACAACACCGACTATGGCATACTTGCGTGAATCACCCTGTACATTTAAATTTATGTTCACATAAGCACAACTCAATTCAAAAGTTGACGTGTATCGGCATTTTTTATAATTTTCTAAAATAATGATATAATAGTATATTAAAGTATAAGTGGATATTAAGGTCTTTAAAACACGCGCGATTTTTGGAGCACGACGGCGAAGCCGGAGTGCTCGAAATAGAGCAAGTGTTTTAAAGACCAGTTATCCACGAATACTTTACGATATTTTTTTTTATTGGTGCACTTTGAAATTATAAATACCGGTCTATAACTACTACAACAACAAGAAATGGAAATCATAGATGGAAACGTCAACTAAATGTCAAATGGTTGAATTCGTGACGTATATGGTGTACACCTTGCGTTGTCATGGAAATGAGAAAAACATAAACTAATTTGTATTTTGATGGAAGTTCAACCTTATTGAGTTCTGTGAATGTCAATAGTATTAATTTAAATACCATTTCCTAAGATTTGAAAAATGGAAATATTAATATTTCAAACAATACCAACGGCACTTTCCATTTTAATTTACAAATTTGACATTGTTAAATATCGTTCGAATGAAAGTTTTGACGTTACAAACTACTCCTGTCAGATCAATAATAAAAAAATTGACATTTAGACCTGATTTAGACCATAGATTTAGACTTCGTTTCTCGAGTTGTTGATGTTGCCACGGTAACTTTAAAACACGCGCGTGCTAAAAAGTTCGATTTAAACACGCTGAGGCGTGCTTTAAATAGGTAAAATGGTTCACCAATAAAAAAAAGAATTTTATTCCATGAGTGGTTTAAACACTTTATGAACTATAGCAATAATTGGAATATAGTAGAGCTTTTTGGATTTTCTTTTTTTTTTAATAACCAAACAAGTTTTATACAAATCATTTGTCGTTACATTTTCTACAGAAAAAGTCGACTTGAAAATAAGTGATTGAAATCCCAATTCGTACAATACTATCCAAAATCTTTTATCAAAAAGCAAATCTCCTAAATATACGGTTTTCAGTGAAAACCTTTTACTTCATTGAATACATATATTCCCGTCTTTTTCAGACTTACCACTTGAAATAATTGCCAACGACTTCCACTTCATCGTTTTTACGATTTTGGCGAAACCGTTGCTTATTAGAGAGATCGAAGGACTGAGCCGCACTCCATTTCGGTTATTATTGATCTCGGCGGAAATCTGAAATAAAATAAAACATTTACATCTCATGCAGATCAAAGTAAATACTTGGATTTATTTTAAGAGATTAAATCCAGAAAATTCATTCATGCGGATCTGTAGGGGAGAAAAGCAGGAAAAAAAGAAAGGGTACAAGGATGTACAAGTTCATTGTCCCAGATTGTGGGGAAAATGGGCTCATAAAATGTGTCGGAATTCGAATGATCACCCTGTATTATAGATACATTTTAACTATCTTCTAGGAAGTTAAATTTATTTAATATTCAACAATGTGCCATTAGAACAATAACAAATATGATTTAAAATACCCCCATTCATCAATTTTCTACCTACAACAGGTACAACATTTAATAATCCTTTTGTGAAATTTTGTCTTAAGCAGATTAAACAGTCAGGTACCTATTATTATTATAAGAACCCAAAGTCAATGAGTAAAATTCCAAATAATTATTTTAAATGGAATGTAAATAAATATTTATTTCGTTATATGGGGTTTTCATTCCCCAAAGATTGGTTAGTGTTTCAATATCTTCTGTAAGTTCGTTGTGGCATTACTTATTCTTTTTTCTCTTATTTTTGGGGAATCAAACCACAAAAATGTTTTTATTTTTTACTTCGACGTTTCGGTAGCGTTCCAGCTACCGTTGTCAAGATTAACTAGTAATAAAATAATTTTTGGTCCCTATCTGACACAACGAAAAAGATATGGTCATATAAAAAAAAAGAAAAAAAAATTACTCATGAGGTAGGTATAGAGCTACACGTTATAAGTAAAATTACCAATATTAATTTTTCCAATTAAACAATAGTTATTTATGTACAAACTAAAGACGCGTAGGCGAGTACGTCAAAAAGCGTTAGTTATTGTAAAAAACGGAAATTAAAATATCATGTTCAACTACATAGACTACATTCCTAAATTTGTGAGAAGAAAATTTGTGAGAAGATTCCGCTCGAGTTTGCGATGCAGCTTGCAATCATAACTTGGAGCACGTGAAATGCTTTTCGCCCATAACTTCATTAGATTTTATTGTGCAAAAAAATTGTGGGCATCAAAATTTTAGGGAATTTTATACCCTATGAGATGAGGTTATGCAATGTTCGATAAAAAAAATTCATCCCTCAATTTTTGAAAAATTGAAAAAATATTGTTCTTCAAGCGACAAACAACATTAGACAATGGACAAAATTAGATAAAACTAGACAAAACTAGAATAAAAATAACGACTTTCTTATACATGAAAATATAGTATTCCGACACCTGAAAACATTGGGTGTTTTCAGATTTCGAAAATAAAAAATGGTGGCCCTACAAAATTTTAATGTTATATTTATGTTATTTTTCAAAAAGTTGGATTAGTTACTTTAAAATTTTTGTCTGAAAATCAAAGAATTCGACTAGCTATTAAAAGAAAAACAATTTTGACTCTTTCTCCCAAGTTGCGGTTTCCTCAATTAAAATCTGATGAAATAATTTAATAGTTTTTCAAAAACGTTTAATATAAAATTTTATGTATTTGTTCAATAAATTTTAGAACAAACTCTAATGAATTATTTCCCTACTTTATAAACCTTCTTTTTTTTTAAATTCTGATGTTTTCTCTTATACAACTCAGCAACTAAATATTCCGTCTCCTTATCCTTTTATTATTTAATGATTTTATTAATACCTACCCTTTATTAAAATTTTGAAATTCACTCGTCGTGTTCCCCTCGTAATACAAATAGAATAATTTGAAAACTGAAACTTTGAACATGCGCACAGACTTTATCTGCTCTTTATTTCGATCATGTGTTATTCCACAATGGCTTCACGTGGAAAAGAATTGTTTAATTGCTTTGGATTATTTGAATTATTAAGGTAAGCTTCCTTTTTATTTATAACTACTAATATTAAGAATCTTAACTAACTTATATAAGAAATATGCAATTGCGAAATGAATGTTTTTACGATGAATAAATTTATAGGTTATCTACTTTCAGGAACTTGAATCTAATAAATCCTCTTCTCTGCTATGTGGGATATAAATTAATTAGAATTGATTGCTGATTTCATACACACTATTATAGAAAGTAAACTGAACTTTCTCAGGAACAAACTGCATACAATTTCCTTTGAAATTTCTGGGATGCTATCTCCAGTCAAGGTTAAATATAGGTCAAACAAAGCTTACCGTTTTCTAGAAGATAATTAAAGGATGAAATCTCTTACACGGTTAGTACTTTTAGTTTTTCCATCAGTTTGGTATGGTTTTGAGGCAGTTTACTTTATATCTTTCAATTTTTTATTTTTCTTTCTTAATTTTTGCACCTTCTACCTTCTCGTTCCAAAATCAACAACATTCAATTTTTTCTTGTTTATTCTCCCACAGACGACTTTCCCTGTGATCAAATTGTCTAAATGTCATTTTTAATTGACTTCTATGGATGTAAAGGTCCTTTCGCATGTTCATTATATCAATGTTCCTTATTAACTACACCTTCTTTTAATCGGTTGATTCATTTCGCGATTAATCACTGTCGCTTCACTGAACTTTTAAATTTAGTTACATAAATCTAATTTAACTACAATATCTATTACATTTTACATAACATGTATCAATTATAAGATTATTTATTTAAGGTTTATAAAGATATTCTATGTTTATTATTTATTTGTTTTAAATTGTTCTTTTTTTTAAATTAATTTGACTCCTTCCAAAATTATTCCTATTCAGGGTGAATTGATTTATTACATGTTATTTTCTTTAATTACAGGCTCTTCACCTTAAATTGGATTCATCTGGTTTCAAATCATCACAATATATTCCCTTCAATCTTGTCTTATTTCATGAACATTAACGAAATCGATACGCGGCTCAGCCCCTGCACTGGAAATTTGTGATATTGACCATTGTTCTTCTAACATAAGTTGTTCTAAGACGGCAACTTCCATAGCTGCGTTATTAACTATTTGTTGTGGTTGGTAATTTTTATTGATAACTGATCCTGTTTTGAAAAAATATTTGCATGGATTCAGTTCAGTTCTTCCAGGATGAGTAGCATTAAACAGTCTAGCTGTGGCTCCTGCAAATTTATACTTTTCGTGGTATAATTCTACAATTTTATTTCTATCTGGCTGAATATACATCATTTTTATTAAAACTAAGCTGCCCAATTGAAACTTTATTTAAAAAACGTCAAACATCAGCCTTTCGGTCGCTATGTTTTTGTCCTTAAGCAAAAAGACGTCCCCCTTTATATTGTAATGTTTTTCTTATTTATTTGAACTGCTTTTACCGCTCACTATGGATAATTACAATTGATTTATTGAAGAAACACTTACACACTACATTAAACTTAATTTATATACACACTACTTAATGTCTACTAATTTATCTATACTCGGTACAATAATTGTCCTGATTTATCTTCAACACTATTTATATTCACTATCTGTTCACTCACTGTATACTGAAACTGTTTACCGGTTCACTGCATACTGAACAACTCTCCGACTCACTCGAAAACCCGCGTATATATAGTCCTTCGCAACTCTAGAAACTTCTTGAATTTACGAATTAGAACATTCAGGAATAAACCAATTTATAGCTCGCGACAGGACCGGCTTCTGAATCACTGAGTTCGTAACAATATGATTTTTGATGTTTTTTCTTTTTTTATATAAAAAATGCTTCCATAATTATGTGGGTGTATAGTTTTTACTGGAATGATCTGTATAAAATTTTGACAACCATCCAAGATCATTAAAGAGCCCAATAATAAAAGACGGAAAATCAAAGAAAGTGCTTTAATACAACTAAATGCAGATAAAGGTGTAGCTAGTATTTCAGCCAGTAACCTGCATTATCAGGATAGCATCATAAGTTTTTATCCAGGTTTTCTTATGATTTATCATTGGAATAGTTGTTGATCTATACACACTTCAATACACAAAATCACCAAACTGAGTTATACATATTTTGAAAACAAAAATAATCATACACAAAAAAGTAACAACAAACGCGTTTTATTAACAACATTCCTAGAATAAGCGAAAAAAAGCGCTATCCCAATAAAAAACGTTCCTGGAACGTGCACTTCACTGGATTCCATTTCTAGTAGACTATCATATCGTTAGAATGTCATAAAATAAAATATTATATTTCACATTTACCAGAGGTGTGATCTATTATGGATGGACATTAATAAAATTTGACGACAAAGTTTTGTAGTCTTAAACTTCAAAATATTATCACAGAATACACCAGCTTAACAAGAAACGAAAGCCGGCGTAAATCCTTTGATGTTTTGGGGGCAAAATTTCGTGAACTTCAAACTGACGTTGACAGATAACGGATCAAGTTACGCTGAGAAAAATGTAAATTAAATGTTAACTACACGCGAAAAAGTGAAACCAAAGAATCTCAAATAATAATTGTTTATTTTTATGACTTGTTTCGACAGTTTTAATTGTTAAACTCAATTTATGAATTGTTAAAGTTAATTTAACAGCTTAACAAATATTGTGAAAAATAAATAAATATAAGTTTTACTTAGCTTCTGTTTTTGGAGTACCATCCATTATTAAAAATAATGAGCTATTGTTTAACCAAATGATTCTTATTTTCTATATTGTTATCAAAATTATATGTGTAAGTATGTTTTTATGTAGCCCTATGTGGGATAGGGTAAGTCTAAAAACCAATACAATAATAATAGATTA
This sequence comes from Galerucella tenella, assembly GCA_910591685.1. Classification (NCBI taxonomy): domain Eukaryota; kingdom Metazoa; phylum Arthropoda; class Insecta; order Coleoptera; family Chrysomelidae; genus Galerucella; species Galerucella tenella. The sequence continues at coordinate 3,106 of CAJUYH010007415.1, read as the reverse complement.
TATATTTATAATATCAGTTTACAATAGGAAGAATTTCAGTAAATGATGAAATAAAATTACGATAAGTATGGTGCTTGAATATAAAATTTTTATTATTTATATATTTAAAAGTTACACTTCACCAGATTCTGAATTAAATTTTCAACCCAGAGAAAATGTACTGATATCTGTGACAACGAAGTTATAAAAAAGAAACGACCATAAACTTTTCTCCATAGTTATCGAAGTTTTGTTCTGTTTTTCAATTATTATCATTAAAGGGCGGAATATATGCAAGTCAATTCAGTTGAAATATGCGCATATATATGCATAGTTTTTCTTTGAAATATGCAACAATATGCATTTATTTGTCAAAATATGCAATTATATGCCTTGAATATAACATGAAAAAATGGAAATAAAGAAACGCCGACTCTTACAAAAATTATTTATTTTAAGTAAAATTAAAAGACAAATATAATAGGTAAAATTTTTAACCTGAAATAGTATATAATGCATTTATAACGATATTTTTTTCAAACTAAACTATACAATATAAATACAAAAGAAGAGACCACATTTTATCTCCAATTAGTCCGAACTATAAAAGCAAGCCCCATTCCAACTAGACCCCGAAAAAAGAAAGTTTTGTTATGAATTCATTGATTACTTGGAAATTCCTAAACATCCAATAAATGCTGGCAATAAACCATATAATAATAAAATAGGTCCATAAACCATATAATAATAAAACCTACCCACCTTTTAAATTATTTCAATTACATATCTGCAAGGGTCGCACTTAATCTTTTGATAAAACGAAAAACATAAAAAATATGCACACCATTTTTATTTTTGCCGAAATATGCAATTTTTTATGAAATTTGTAAAAATATGCAAAAAATGCAAATATATGCACTTTGCATATATTCCGCCCTTTAATTATCATCCATCACTTGAATGACAGCCACGAATTGCACAAGTTTTTGGCGCCATTACAAATAAATGTAATTCTATAAACAAATTTTATCGTTCAAAACACAAAAAAATATGTGACTAATTAAAAAGCTTACAACAAAGAAAATTCTATGGTTAACAATAAAATCACATCGGGCTCAAAATGGCGACTGTCATACATGCGCACTCAGACAAATTGTAAAATAGCACAAGCTTCGTTTCTTCTTGGGATGGTGTATTCTGTGATATTATTGATTGTCTAGTTGTCAAACAGGGCCGGATCTACAATGGGGCATCCGGGGCGGTGTCCCGGGGCCCCCGACGTTAGGGGCCCCCTGGCAGAGAATATCGGGATCGCCGAGTTGTACCACAAGAAATCAGGTAGGTATAATCATACCGTCGAGTTGTACCACCGAATTTCCTGGGAGGATTAACGATTTAAAAATAAAGTCTAATGACTAATGACCTTAACAATTTTATATAAACTAGGTTTAATATCAAAACATCCATATACAGCAATTTCTACATACAAAAATAAAGATGAGGCCTTTCTCACTAATGTTTAAGATCAAAACATCCACATGTGAGTAAATAAAAACAAATATGCGCCTAAATACAATTTATTATTAGTGGTACTGGGTATTCCCTCAATAAATACGGCTTAAATGTAATTTTCTAATGATCCACCTCGATGGTCAGTATAATACCCAATAAAGGCGGAAATGGATTAACTCAGGTAGTCGTGGTACAACTCGCTAGTCCCCGAGAATATAAAGGGAAAAATACTTAGCCCTTTCTGGACATATTTAAAAATTTTATACAAAAACAAACTTGAAAAAAAAGATTGAAACATATTAGCTGACTCAGAGTTTGCTAGTTTGACTTAATGTTAAAAAGAAAGAAACAGGGCGTTGGGGATTCAAAAAAAATTGATGAATGAAAATGAAATTTTACAAATAATGTTGTGGTTTGATTCCCAAAAACATAAGAGAAAAAAGAATAAGTAATGCCACAACGAATATACAGAAGATAAGTTATTAATATTTGCAATATTTACAGTGTGATCAATTGAGTAGAATATAGACTTCCGAAATATACTAAAATACAATAAACCATAAAACCATATAATTTAACGCCAATTTCTTAAAATAGAATAACGGTTATTCTAATAAATAATTATCCGCAAATTATATTTCAACCACGCCCCTTAAATCCTAATTATAACCTTACCTGCTCACTACTTAGACCGTTTAAGTCATTCACTTAGTAACTTGCTTTCAATAATGGAGTGTTATAAATATCAATCAACCGAAAATTTACCCTACTATTTCGGTAACATAGAAGAAATAAAAAACGATGCCGAAAAGAAATACGAAAAAACAAGAAGTCGGCTAGACGAAGTACAATATTTGAGCATTTTCAATACGATGAAGAGAATGAAAAAAGCGGAATTGAAATTCAAAAAGCGGTCTCTTCGATGTGTAAAAGTGGTGAAACAACTGGAAAGGTGTTTGGGTAAATTGATGTATCAAAATATGAGGTGTAGATTCTTGAAACGGTTAAGTGCGAAACATAAATATGAAGTGCATTATAATGGTACGAGAAATGCTGTGTTGGGGCTGTTGAAAGTGCATGAGGGTATCCGGAAGAGGGATGAAGAAAGGAAAAAGGGACTGAGGTTGTGGTAGTGAATTAGTGTAGCTAATATTGTGAGTAATTTTTTGTAATTTACATTACTAGTTACTATTTTCAGTGACTGAGGCTCCTTGTTTCAATATTTTTAATAAAAATTGTTTTTAATTATTAATATTTTTTGACTGTTAAAAATATCAAAAACTCCACAAGTTACGTCCTGAAAAATGTATTATTGAAAAAGTCCTAGGCCTACAAACATTATTTTAAAAAAAATTTCTGAAGTTTGTGTTCAGATATATTTCTTTTGGAATTCTATCAATGGTGTCCTAAATTTTTACATATTTACTGAAATTCTCTCCTGTATACCTATATATTTCTCAATAAATTCCAGAAATATAGCTTTTGTTTTTATTTTGAATCTATTTTTTTAAGATACATACCAGGCAGTGGGAAATATTATACCTTTTATGCGATGAGCACAAAATGATGCCCATTTTGCACGAGTATGAAATTTGCAGCACGAGCCGAAGGCATA
>CAJUYH010007414.1:0-17634 GCA_910591685.1 Galerucella tenella | reverse complement strand
CGGATACGAAGGAAAAATTTGCGAAGAAGACGTTAACGAATGTTTGAATAATCCTTGTGTTAACCAAGGGACTTGCTTTAATACATACGGGTCTTATTTGTGCCAATGTGTTGCAGGATTTGGTGGAAAAAATTGTAAAATTGTAAGTACAAGATTTATATGTGAAAATAGTTTTTATTTATTTAAATTATGAAATCAAACAATTTTATTTTGTTAAATCTACATTATATTTAAACTTACAAGTTGTGACGCGTTTCGCTAACACAGTAGCTTTTTCAAACAATTGGAGGTATATATATATATATAATGAGAAATTTTCAATTTATACAGTGCCTTAATACTAAATTATACGGATATTTAACAATAAAATTATAATCTATTTACAAGGAAATGAAATGAATTTGTCTAAATATGGGATTAACTAAATTTAACAAGTTTACCTGGAAACTCATTCATAACCATCCTACAGGAATCTTTCTAGGTAAAAAGGTTTAATAATGGAGAATTGTTAATATCAAGTGGGTCATTCCATGTCAAATCGTCAAATGGTTGGAATCGACCCCTCCCGATTTCGATGAATTTTGGTGGAGAGTTTTCTCTAATCATAAAACGAAGTTCTGCCTAAGGAAAAAAATTTAAAAAATTTTTCGGAAAAGTTATGTAAAATCCAAAATTTCACTGTTTTTCCAGTTTTTAAAGTTTATTTTTTGAATATTTCGGAAACTACTGTATTAAAAAAAAAACTCTGGTACGTTTAAAGTGGATACTTAGAGGTATGAAAAAAAATATATTTTGAAAAAAAATTTTGAAAATTTCTAAAATTAGGAAATTTTGAATTTTTTGAAATATTAAAAATTAAAGTTCGCCATTAAATTTTGGGCTCAAATTTTTTTACATTATACCTCTGACATATTCAAAGATATCCTGAAATTTTTAGGAGGGTGTTTTTTGTTTTTTCAAAAATATGAATTTTTGAATTTTAGCCAAAAAATATTTTTTTAATTTTTTTATCTTTCTAGTCGAGTTGAATTAGTCAAACCCAAAATTACCTAATGCTGAACACTGAAACATTTTTCTCATGCTAGTGGAATGTAAAAACAAAAATATATATTTAAAATCACTCACAGCTGTACCACTTCTGATATTTAGAGAAACGCGGTCTTCATCTGAAAAATCCTTGCAATCAATAAAATTATCCTCAGAGCACATTTCTTTACTAGATATTCCGATCGAACACATTTTCTGTTCCATGATGAACTTTTATTTTTATATAAATCTTTCAGAAACTTATATTGACAAACGAACTAACCAATTTTGTGTTGTTGACAAATAAATAACGCCCTATCTATAATAGAGATTTTAGTTGTAGATACATAGATTGCAAAGTGTGTCATTTCTTACATGATTTGAGTTTCAATTTAAAGGTAAATCAATAAAAATAAAATTTTAAATATATATTTTTGTTTTTACATTCCACTAGCATGAGAAAAATGTTTCAGTGCTCAGAATTAGGTAATTTTGGGTTTGACTAATTCAACTCGACTAGAAAGATAAAAAAATTAAAAAAATATTTTTTCTACTAACGTGCGGAAAGTGAATCTTTTCAGCACTAAAAAGCGTGCGGAAAGAGTCACTTTTCCGCACTAGTGCGGAAAGTAAATTTATTGACATTTGAGGAATATACTGACATTTGAATATTCAAAATATGTATTTTGTATATCCAAGTTTACCAAATGACTGAAAAATTAAGAAATTTATTAGAATTCTGCTATAATTTTCAATAAAGAGGAACGCGTACGCTTCAATAATTTTTTAATGGCCTGGTATAAGCCTCATCAAATGAATGTAAAATAATAATAATTAATTTGTTGATATGTTTTTAATAGGAAATGTTTCTTTATGTTAACTTTTGGGCTTTTATCCGCATGCTAGTAGAAAAAATAGTGTACCTAACACGTGCGTAAAGTGACTTTTCCGCACGCGATTGCTGGCCGAACTCGCTAAAGCGTCGTTCGGCCATATGCAATAGCGTGCGGAAAAGTATCACTTTCCGCACTAGTTAGGTAAACTACTATTTTGGCTAAAATTCAAAAACTCATATTTTTGAAAAAACAAAAAACACCCCCCTAAAAATTTCAGGATATCTTTGAATATGTCAGAGGTATAATGTAAAAAAATTTGAGCCCAAAATTTAATGGCGAACTTTAATTTTTAATATTTCAAAAAATTCAAAATTTCCTAATTTTAGAAATTTTCAAAATTTTTTTTCAAAATATATTTTTTTTCATACCTCTAAGTATCCACTTTAAACGTACCAGAGTTTTTTTTTTTTAATACAGTAGTTTCCAAAATATTCAAAAAATAAACTTTAAAAACAGGAAAAACAGTGAAATTTTGGATTTTGCATAACTTTTCAGAAAAATTTTTTAAATTTTTTTCCTTAGGCAGAACTTCGTTTTATGATTAGAGAAAACTCTCCACCAAAATTCATCAAAATCGGGAGGGGTCGGTTCCAACCATTTGACGATTTGACATGGAATGACCCAAGTTGGTCGTTAAGAAGATTATCTGAATATTTGTTTTCATTTATCTCTAGGGCTTCTAAAAGATTTAATTTGAAGGATTTAGGTTCTACAGTGTGACCCATTTTTAATGGAAACACCACCCTAAAATTTGAAGTTGTAAACAGATTCTAATAATTTTTTTTTTGGAATGTCAAGTACAAAAAGGTCTACCTTGGGACACAATTTGAAATGTTTATTCCAATTTTCAGGGCATACTACGATATTTTTTCTTAGTCGAAAATCGAGATTTTTTATTAGCGATTTTTTTATTGAAAAAATCACTACGCCACTGGATTCAGAGTACCTCTAAACAGGTGTGACCAAAATTTTATGGAAAAATATTCATTAATAACAAAGTTATGACAACTCAAAAATTCGAAAACTCACACAGCTAACAGTCTAAACACCCTATATCAACAGATATAGCCATTAGAATATTTTTTATGATTTCAACAATAAAGTGCCGCCAGATGAAAAAAAAACAGATACGTAGCGTAAATTTTTTTAATGAAAATAATGGAATTACATTCACACAATTCAACTAATAATGAAGGAAAAAATTTTAATTAACGTAACTATGAAAACTAATTATTGAAATGTTTCGATTCAGTGCAACAATTGATTCAAACTCATTCTAGAAGCCTCTACTAATCCACCACGTATTTCGATGCATTTGTCGTAGCGCTTACGAATGTTTCTGATTACGTTCCTTAGTTCTTGTGGGGTAATATCTGCACATACCTGTCGAATTCTTGCACAAAGTTCATTTCTATCTCTTGAGCGGTTTTTGTAAACCTTTTGTGTGAGAAGTCCCCAGAGAAAAAAGCCCAAAACTTGAGGTCTGGAGATCTGGGTGGCCACTCTATAAACGGACTACCACGGCCTATCCATCGGTTTGGAAAATGTTCGTTAAGCCATTGCCTCACAGCTCTGGCAAAATTAACTGAATATCCATCTAACTGGACAATTAAATTTGATCGTTCATTGATTGGAAGCTCGTGAATAGCATCCCAAAACTATGTGTTTAAAAATTCTAGAAACCTCTGCGCATTATGTTTTCCTCAAAAAGAAAGGACCAATATTACGTTCGTTCAATATCCCACACCAGACGTTGATTTTTTGGGAAGTTTTTTTTTCTCATCTGGCGGTACTTTATTGTTGAAATCATAAAAAATATTCTAATGGCTATATCTGTTGACATAGGGTGTTTTTTGTGACTGTTAGCTGTGTGAGTTTTCGAATTTTTGAGTTGTCATAACTTTGTTATTAATGAATATTTTTTCATGAAATTTTGGTCACACCTGTTTAGAGGTACTCTGAATCCAGTGGCGTAGTGATTTTTTCAATAAAAAAATCGCTAATAAAAAATCTCGATTTTCGACTAAGAAAAAATATCGTAGTATGCCCTGGAAATTGGAATAAACATTTCAAATTTTGTCCCAAGGTAGACCTTTTAGTACTTGACATTTCAAAACAAAAATTATTAAAATCTGTTTACAACTTCAAATTTTATGGAGGTGTTTCCATTAAAAATGGGTCACACTGTATATGCAAAATTTCAAAATTTGAATCGAAAGAGTGTTGGTTTGCTAATAAATGATTTGCATCGTTGGAATCTGATTTTTGGTTGTCATAACTACGTTTGTGTTCTGAAATTCTAGTTTTAAAATTCCTAAAAGTTCTACCTATATGTATATATAATCGGGACCCTATATACCAAATAATTGGTGTTAGGGTATGTGTCTGTAACTAAACTAAATGCTTATAAAGCTTTTCCAATTTTTTCGGTTTTTCGCCATCTTTTTTGCTTCTGTCCATGTTTTCCCATTATTTTTCAACATTTCTGAAATAGTTTTATTCCATGTTTGTCTAGGTCTTCCTTTTCTTTTATTTTTAAATATTTTTGCTTTCCATATTCTTATAGTCTGTCTTGTGTTTTCCATTCTTTGTAAATCCCTCCACTATCCCAGTTGTCTGTATTCTATAAATTCTAGGATTGACTTCTTAGATGACTTCTTATATCTGTATTCCTAATTTTGTCTTTTTTTGTAACGCCTCGGACTCTTCTTAAGTATTTCATTTCAACTGCCTGTACTCTACTTTTCTGTGTTTGGTTTTGCACCCACGTTTCGCATCCATAAGTTAATATTGGACTATATATTGCTTTAAATATTTTTATCTCGGTATTTATCGATATTCCTTTATTGTTTATTAATTTTTTGTTCATCGTATAGTAGAGTTTCATTTTTCTATTCTTTTATTGATTTTTTCTTCTTGTGTTCCATTTTGATCGATTGTTACTCCCAAGTATTGAAATGTTCGTGTTCTATAGCTTGTCCTTCTATTTCTATATCTATTTCTTCTTTTCCTTCTCCTATAACCATAACTTTTGTTTTGTTTTTATTCATAACCATCCCGTTTTCTTTCAAGATAATATTCCATGTTTCAATATTGTGTTTCAGATCTTCTTTAGTTTTCGCAAAGATAACTATATCGTCAGAAAATGCCCCTTCTGAAACTTCTACCTTGTTAAGATCCATGTGTCCTATGTTGAATTTTTTGTTTTCCTTCTTACATTTCTTTATTATTTCGTCCAAATACATAATGAATAATGTTGGGCTCAAACTGCCTCCTTGTCTTAGACCTTCAGTGGTTTTAAATGTTGACGATTGTAGATTCTTGATTATAACTGAGTTAGTATTATTTCTGTATATCATTTGAATTAATTTTATGAGCTTATTACTAACTCCGCGTTTTTTGAGAATATTCCATAACTTTCTTCTTGGTGTTTTATCAAATGCTTTTTCTAAGTCAATAAATGCTAGATATATCTTTTTATTTTCTTGCCAGGCTTTTTCCGTTATTTGCTTGATAGAAAAAATATGATCCTGTGTGCTTCTGCCATTCCTAAAGCCACTTTGTGACTCATCCAACGTATTTTCTAATATAATCTTTAGTCTTTTATCTATTATTTGTTCAAATATTTTCATGGCAGTACATAGTAATGTAATTCCTCTATAGTTATTGCAGTCCTTTTTACTGCCTTTGTCTTTATATATCGGAACTATGAGAGATCTATTCCAATCTTGTGGCATTTTTTCCTGTTCCCATATTTTTCTATAGATACTTAGCATTATTTGTTTTCCTTGTCCTATATTTTTGAGCATTTCTATCGTTAATTTGTCCTATCCTGCCGCCTTCCCATTTTTCTGTTCTTGTAATGTTTCTTCTAATTCATCTATACTTATTTGTTCTTCTCGTTCTTCTTCTTGTTTTTCTTCTCTTGTTTGCTGATGTCGTATATATTTGTCGTCGCTTTTATCCGTCAGTAGATCTTGAAAGTATTCTTTCCATCTGTTGGTAATTTCCATTCCATCAGTTAATAGTTCTCCTTCTTTATTGTGTGAACCTAAATCCTTCAAATTAAATCTTTTAGAAGCCCTAGAGATAAATAAAAACAAATATTCATATAATCTTCTTAACGACCAACTTGATATTAACAATTCTCCCTTATTAAACCTTTTTACCTAGAAAGATTCCTGTAGGATGGTTGTGAATGAGTTTCCAGGTAAACTTGTTAAATACTTTAGTTAATCCCATATTTAGACAAATTCATTTCATTTCCTTGTAAATAGATTATAATTTTATTGTTAAATATCCGTATAATTTAGTATTAAGGCACTGTTCGTTTGAAAAAGCTACTGTGTTAGCGAAACGCGTCACAACTTTAAGGTTAAATATAATGTAGATTTAACAAAATAAAATTGTTTGATTTCATAATTAACTATGGATCTACATCAATTTAAAGCCTCATCTATTCAATTTTTCTAGTTTTTATTTATTTATTATTTTTAAGGTTATCGACGAGTGTGTTTCGAAGCCCTGTTTAAATAATGGATTATGTATCAGCCACGGAGGCAAATACGAATGTCGATGCGTTAACGGTTACTCGGGAGATAATTGCGAAATAGAACCAGGTGGAACTGTACGTCAATGCGAACAAAACACTTGCCCTTTCTATGCCGAATGCAAAGAAATAGGTAGTGCTTCGATGTGCGTTTGTAAAACAGAAAATCCCGGAGAGTATCCCGATTGTAATACTTCTTCTACGTGCTCTAGGAATCCATGTTTGAACGGTGGGACTTGTACACCCTACAAGGGCTCGTTCAATTGTACATGTCCCGATGGCTTCACCGGTAAGTCATTTCAAATTTATACACAACCTGTAAATTATTCATTTCAATTTCGTCCGATTTTTATATTATACTGAAGTAATAGACAAATACGAAGGTCGTCGTAACGTTTTCTGCAAATTATTTATTCATATAATTTAGTGTGATTTAACCTCGAGATGCATGTCAAGGACGTGCTGGAGTTTAAAAAGAAAAATGTCATTATTATTTTGATGTATGTGTGTGTGTGTGTTTCACATAGTGACCTTGATCTGAGATCAATAGAGTAGATCGACCCCGTATTTGTTTCAGTTGTAGCAAAGTTTAGGGTTTCTTCATTGTTAAAGGATTAGCAGATAAGCAATAACGCAATGCAGTGGTGTGTATTTTGGGAAAAAAATACGTTTTAAATTATAATATAATAAAAAATGGAAAGAAATAATTATTGGAATACATTTATTACTTACATTTTATTCTATATCCGACTCGGAAGAGGAAGAATCGTTGTTGACATTAATAATAATAGGGTCGATTAAATCATCACAAATATTGTCAATTTTCCACATATTTGCCTCTACTTTGATAACATGCTCGATACAGTTTGTCCAATTTTCCTTACTAACATGACTTACAGCACTCTCAAACAATTTCACAACATCGTTTATTTTAAAAGTAGTTACTTTTTTTTCCAACTTCCCCCTTTACCTGAGCCCATATTAATTCTATGGGATTAAGTTCACAATGATAAGGGGGAAGTCGAAGAACTGATATACCTCGAGAAGAAGCCATTTCTTCTACAATGTAGGTTTTGTATTTATTCTTGTTCATTTTTGCAATTCTGTAAAGTTCTTTCCTTAGTGGATCTTTTGGAAACTTTGGAAAATATTTTTCGAAATAAGCCACTCCAAAAGCTCTGCTTTACGCCAACGACTTGTGGGCAATGCTTGTTCGTAACCGTGAATGGTAACTTGCGTTGTCCATAACAATAACAGCCCCTTTTGGAATCAGATCCAACATTTGAACAAACCATTCCTCGAAGAACTCATTCGTTCAATACAAAATGTACCTTACGGTATACCCTCTTAAAATATATTTTGGTACGTCTATGAAATCTACTTAAATGAATGATTTATTACTCCTTGTCCTTTCTATATAGACTATAATAATTTATAGTATGTAGTAAATATGATATCAAAAATTACTAATAATAGGAAATAAACCAGTGTCCATTGGAAATTACTCCCAAATTTTAAAATAAAATTCACTTTCCGACCACAACCCGAGGATTTCCGAACGCTACCGATGATACGTGTGATGTCATATCTCTTGTGTTTACTTATGTCAATATGGCCGGTACTGCATTAGGTTATGTGTAGTTGTGTGTTTATATTGTATTTTAATCAACTATTAATTGCTTCATCGACGTAAAAATATCATTTATATGTTTATTTGAGACCATTACGTATTTGTGTGTAATTTTTTTATTTCTAAAAGTCAGCGTAAAGTGGAAAGTGGTCATAAATATTCGATATTCCCGAGGATATTTTGAAACTTTTAGAAGAAAATATTTTATTTACTAGTTCAGTGTTCAGTGACGATTCTTTCATATTTTGTGAGTAAAGATATGGCTAGCGAAGGTTTTGTAAAAGCACAAACTGATAACTTGCCCAAAGTAGACTCATGTATGCTGCTTGAATTTATATGAAGTCAAACAGCTGCTTTAATGCATTATCCTAAGTACGGTATAAACTACAACCAACCATATTTCGATGTGTGATTCCTATACATATAGGTACATAACCTCAAACTATTTATGAATAAAAATTATCAGCATAAAAGTAGGTACTTACATTAAAATGGTGTTCACAAACAAAAGTAGTACTACTTGTCGAAATATCCTATTTGTTTCGACGCATAGCTTGCAACCATAATGCCCTTCCCTTAAGGGTATTTTTGCTTGCGCCACCAGGTAAAGTAACAAATATTTTGTCTGGAGTTTTAATAGACGTTGATTTACACTCAATACAATGCAATACTTGGAATACAAAGTTTTTTTTTCGGCTTTATCCATTTTTAAAGCTTTCAGAAACAAATTAGGTCACAAGAACTAAGAGCGTGATAAACGAATAAGAACGTAAACAAACGACGTCACTCCATGGGTCACGCCATCTTTATGACGTAAAGCGCGTTTTGGCGGACTTTCAAATTTTATGATTTTAAAAGTCGTTTTAAAAGTAAAGTTTATATTTTTTTGAAAAAATAGGTATGCAAGGTGTTAGGAGGCCTGATAAAGCAACAATTCCCACCAATAGCAAAATTTATGCTTGCACCCTATTGGCCAGTTTTTTTTGTTAGTATTTACAATCATTTTAAACAATCCTTTATACATTTCCTTTTTAATATGTATGTTAGTATCTTCTGTAAGTTCCTTGTGGCATTACTTATTCTTTTTCATGTTTAATTTTTTTTTGATGTAAGATGATCCTTCCTGACATCGAACCTGCTGATAGAGACAACCCACAAAAAAAAACGACAAAGGTGTTCTTCGTAAAGCCCATACTACATTCTCATTTGCAGAAAAACGTCCTTCGTATTTGTATATTGTTGTTTTGAATATGTAGTATAGTCAAAAGCGCTCTTATCGTGCGGGTTCAAAGGTCACTAACCATATGTATAAAATCGGAAGACACAGAAGCTACCAAAATGTGAGATTACAAATAATATACCCGGAGAAAATAGTAATGGTTGATGTTTTCTGCACACTGGTGGACGAATTTCCACTTTTTCATTCATTCTCGAAATAATCTGTAAGATTAAGTACCATTTTTTTTTGCTTGAGGATGCAAAACACCGGAAAATTGCTTCTTATTATTCATATAGTCAAAGTGACATAAATTACATTTAAATAAAAAATTCGCTGGTGAAAGACTTTTAGAATCGCTGAAAACTAAATACATATCCTTTTTTCTGTCCCACTCAAAATTGCATAAGTCAGTCTTATTCATCTCATGGATTTTTTTTCCTTCAGTTAGATGGCTTTGGCACAAACCAATTAGCCAGATCAATTTTTAGTTATTTATGTCTTAAAATTTATTGTTACACAGTTTTAACAGCATTGACATCGTTTTGTTAATGGTTAGTAATTGTGTGTCTGTAGTTGCTCTGTATAATGAAACTTTTTTTTATTTTCATAATTAAGAAATAATTTTTTTTTTATTTTTTTTTAAATAATTTTTTCATTCTTAATTTTTTTTCTTATTATTTTTTTGTTGTTTTTTTTTTCGTTGACACACTCACAATTTGTTCTGTCGCAATATTGCTCACATTTTCATTAGAATATACAATTTTATTTTGAATCTGATTAAATGTTGATATACCGGGTGGTGACTCGACCTTAGGACCATAGGATTTTAACATGGGAAATCAGAAAATCCTAAATATTCGCTTCCCAGCAAAAGAGAACCTAATGAAATTTTGTGTGGGCGTAAAGTACATTATTTCTGTTTAATAACAAATAAGTTTTGTTCAATTTTTCGTTTTTTTTTGTATTTTTTGTTTTGTTTTTCTTTTTTAAAGAACTTCCCTTCACACTTAGGCACAGGCACTATTAAACATTGATTATTTTTTGGCAATATTGTCAGAAATAATGTACTTTACGTCCACACAAAATTTCATTAGGTTCTCTTTTTCTGGGAAGCAAATATTTAGGATTTTCTGATTTCCCATGTTAAAATCCTATGGTCCTAAGGTCGAGTTACCACCCGGTATACAATAATATAAAAGTTAGTGTTGTTGTTAAAGATTATGCAGTTTGTGTTGACGGGAAACTTACATTTGTTTTCAATTAGGTCTCAATACAGTTGGTTAATGCTGTCCATTTTTCTTTCACATTCTAAAATCATACGGTTGATATCACCTATTATACCACATTCACAGTTTGGACTATTCGCGACACCTATTTTATGCTGGTATTTAGGAGTAAGAGCATGTCCTGATCTTATTCTATTGATTGTTACAATAAAATGTCTTTTGCTAACTGTACAAAACCAATGTAAGGATTTTATTTGGAAGTTATGATTAAAAGTAATAAAAGAAAACAAAAACGGTGACTATGTCTTTGTTGAATAGTATGACCCGCATGATAAGACTGCATTTGACTATAGTAATAATCAAAATATGAATTTTCCGGAGATTTCTTTTGTCTCATTATATATTATCCATTTTAATTTATTTACGAAACTCTCTCTATAGGGTGTAACAAAAAGGCAGGTCATAAATCATACCACATATTCTGGGTTTAAAAATAACTCGATCCAACCCAACAACGGTTGTTTACTAAATAATAATACACAGTTTTTGAAGCCTAATGAAAAATAGGCCGTATCTCGATAAAAACTGATAATAGTAAAAAGTACTAGGGGGCAAAAAAGTTTCAAAAATAATGTGTTTGAATAATGGTGCCACAATAAGCATTAAATTGTAACGTACACAAAAATTTTGGGGGGTTTAGGGGATCTCAACTCCCATAAATTTTTAAAATTTTTAACGGGGTGCAATAATTTCTCAATTTTTTTTAAATGATGTTCTTATCATTATAATATGTCGAACAACTGTCGAGATATTTGAAAAAATCTATTTTCATTTGGTAACTTCGAAGGGTTATAACTTTTTTCGCATGCACATTTGTACTAGGGTAACTTGGGTCGGATCGAGTTATTTTTAGCCCCAGAATATGTGGTATGATTTTTTATGACCTGCCTTTTTGTTACACCCTGTATACCTTTTTCCTTTTGCATGCTGCTTTTTACTAACCCGAAGGCCCTGCATGTGAAAGGGTCGATTGTCGTAAGGCTGGTATGTGTAAAAACGGTGGTTTACGCATCGATTTGTTAACCTATTTTGTGTGTGCTTGTGCTAAGGGTTGGGTGGGTACCTTTTGTGATACCGAATCTCAGTGTAACAAAAATCCCTGTCAGCATGCCGTTGCTTGTCAAGATTATGTGAGTATGTTATTCAAATATTTAATAATGCAGCTTAGATGAAAAAAAATAATCCTCCATATTGCATGTAACTGCTTAATATACCATTTTTTCGTATTTGAACAAATCATCAGTTGCATAATAATTACATCTATAATAAAGTGTTGTACAGCTGTATTTGTGGTAGTTGTATTTTGTATTGCAGTCTATTATAGTGTAAGAACCGTTTTACACAAAGAATTTTTTTCCATAAGTGGTTTCCACACTGTATATTTACTTACATATTTACTTTACACAAATACCACAGATCATATCACTCGTTGTCACAAATAGGAATGTTTCCAATTTCCCAGCACACTCAACACTCACTTAAACACAGAAAAAGCCCGCCCCTTTCCTCAACATTTGTTTTATGTCATTTAGCTCCCTAACTAAAGTTTACAACCATGTAAATGGAATGTCAAGTTTTCTATCTCTTAGAATATTCTTTACATTTTACTTTATTCTGGGGTGTGTTTTATTGTTGATTGTACCCTTTAAAATATTTCTGATCAGTCTTAGCTTCAAAGCATGTATATGTACACTTATAAAACCACTTAATTTGATATATTCACAGTTGGGTGGCTACCTCTGCACTTGCTCACCAGGTTGGATTGGTAAAAATTGCGACGTCAAGTTGGGACTTTGTTCAAGCGAGCCCTGTCTTAATGTAGGGCGTTGCATTGAAAATGGGGCCCACTTCACTTGTCTTTGTACTTCTGGGTTTCAAGGTAGTAGATTTAGTTTGCATTTCAGTATCACTTTTCAGATTATTTACACTGCTATGAAAATAATATAATTAACATTTATAAAATAAGCTTTATTAATACATTAATACATTAACTTACTAAAATTAAGTATTTAAATCCACCAACGCTTCTTCACACAGTATTTTGCATTAATTCTAAACAAAATAACTTTTTTTAAAATAGATATTAATCGATAAATCCCATCTTACTAATATTCTAATTTTATAAAGGTAAAATTTGTCAAACCAACATAGATGAATGTGCTTCTGCTCCTTGTCAAAACGGTGGAACGTGCTACGACAAAGTAAACGGTTTTCATTGTAATTGTACCGAACAGTGGATGGGAGCAACTTGCGAGAAGCCATATGATATCTGTGAATTGAATCCATGCAAGCACAACGCGACTTGCATATCGTCTTCGAACAAAAGGGAATTCAAGTGTATTTGCCCAACGGGATTTGAAGGAGAAACATGCGAAAATAACATAGACGATTGCGTGGGGTCTAAGGTAATTGTAATCATACTACACATAGATTCAAAAGTTTTGCATCACCTTCTTCGGATGCTAAGGAATTTTTTTGCGCTAACAATTTTTTGTTGGCTTGTTTATCAATGTTTACCATTTCAATATGTTCCATATTTTTTGCAATATACAGATTTTTACAGTTTTTTTTTGTAAGATAACATTTTTGGTGCGATTTAGTGCGATCATTTTAACATTCAAGGCATTTGATTTTTACGATTTTAAGTGCAAACATGAATCGTCAAGTCATACGTGAGATTGACCGTGCAAGAATAGTGGCTTTAGTTGGCGTTGTAAATCCAGTAACTTGTATAAATTGTAGAGGTCAGTCAAATTATATAGGGATATTTATTAATTTCGTTCGAAATATCTTCAAATATTAATATTTCAACTAAAATATTCGGACTGCTCTACATTTTGTTTTAATATATCTATTATTTACTACCTTTCTTCAGTTTATTGAAATTATAAAATAATTTAAACCTCATACATTGATATTATTTTGATTCAATACTACAGTGAAGGATTTATTTCTTAGTTCAAGATAAAAATGAATATTTACAACTTATTACAAATATAACGTTGTTATATATTGAATGTAAAAGGCGAATTTTTCATTTTTGTACAAAAACAACACTATTAAATTTTATAGAATATAAAATATGTCATGATGTACTTTGTTCCCTTTTCAATCTGTTATGCATTGACACCCTATTTCCGAAATATAAACATGAACCTTTTGTGTATAATGAAATTATCCATCGATTATTTTGGTACTGAACTAGAACCATTCCAAATTTCAGTGTCCTCCCAAACAAGAATGTTTCGATTTAGTTAACGGCTATGAATGCAAGTGCCCTCCTGGCTTCACTGGAACTGATTGCAGTGTTGACGTAGATCCATGTGCGAAAAATCCATGCGTGAATGGTACTTGTATTGTTGATAAAAGCACATACCAGTTCAGTTGTAATTGCAATCCAGGTTTTACAGGTGAGTGAATTTAATTGGTTTGCATTCCGCCAAAAAACATACAAGGTCCAAGAGCTCATCCATAACTCAAAATGTGGCTAGAATCCAATTAAAAGGTTTCAAGTAAACTCCCAAGTCAAACCACAATGTTATTTATTGTCCAAAATAGGACCGATCAAGTTTTGTTACTAGTCTTTACCATCATCAGGCTATAAAAGATAGAGACAAAATTCTAATGATATCAATTTTATGTTGAAAATTTATATAAATTTAAAACATAATAAAAGTTAATACAAAGTAATACAAAATCAATAAGTATTAAATTGGAGATACCAATAAATGAGTGAAATTTGACTAACCAATTATGAATCTAAAAAACTTTTTCATCATACCGTCTTGTGGCATGTCCCAGGTTGTCTGATTTCTAAGAAGTGAGGAGGTGTTTTTTTTCTATTGATTCCCTCTCTACTTAGTCTGTATCTTGTTCTTTCTGCACCGCTTTCCACCACCATATGTAGAGGGGTGAGGTTGAGAATCACTTCCATGGCTGCCGTTGGGCATGTTTTCATTGCTCCTGTAATGCCTATACAGAATTTTGTAGAGGTTTTCTCTCGTCGTCAATAGACTAGTTCTACTACTCCACGCAATGGCTCCATAAGTGATGATTGGTCTCACTATGGCAGTGTACATCCAGCTTAGGATTTTTGGGTTACAGAAACTAGTAGTGCAGAAAATTGATTGGTCCTACTTGTAGAATATTCTGGAGTTTTGTGACTGCATTTTTTTTTCTTTGATCAAATTATTTATATAATAATCCAGTCATTATTGACATTCGAAATCGAAAATTTAACCATAATTCCAAAAGTTTTCAAACTTCGGTCAAGTGAATGGTAGCAAAATTTCATAGTTTTTTTTTATACCATTCCCGACCTTGCGTCAAAATTTGAAAACTTTTGGAATTATAATCAATTGATTGTCTTGACTGACTGAACTATAATCCAAAACTGGTTATTTAAACGTTTTCACTGTCCTTTAATTTCATTACACTACTTGAAGCAAAAAATTATATTTATCTAATTCCGCTATCAAATGTGACACTTTACGTCACTCCTTGACGTTAGCTAACGTCACATTTTTCATAACCTTCATATATCAGTTATGAAAAGTAGTTATGTAAAAACTTTACGTAACTGTTTATGTTTCAACATAGAGTTACCACATGAGTTTCAAAGAATAATTTATTAATTAGGTAGGTACTGTCAAAACTGACAATTATTTCATTATTTAAACTGTACAATTAACCCATTATTTTAATTCAATAGTATTTTGAGATTTATAAACATTGAAAACATTATTCAGGACACAGTTATTTAAAGTAAGTCAATTTTCTGGGTGAATACATCATAGTAACAATACTTCTAACACCATTTGATTCCACTTCAATATTATCATTGTAATTGAAGATTTTATTGAATATTATGAAAGCGCGGAATTAGATAAAACGTTGTACGTAATCACGTTATGAAGAGAGCGACATTGTTCAACTTTCGTAATTTGCAGAACTCGCTAGCGCTCGTTTTGGCAAATATTACGCTTGTTGAACAATATCGCTCTTTTCATAACTAGTTACGTAAATATCTATTGTATTGTTTGTAGGTACCTTATGTAACGAAGATGTAGATGAATGTAAACAATCCGAGAATAAAATTTGTAATCATGGAATTTGTGTTAATTTCGAAGGCAGTTTTCAGTGTTATTGTAAACCTGGTTATACTGGAGAAAGATGTAATTTAGATTTTGACGAATGTCTATCGATGCCATGCAAGAACAACGCTACATGCATCAATCTGGTGAATAATTTCGAATGTCGCTGTCCTCCAGGTAAGTTCGTCGACGACAAGTATGATGAATCACTGACTGAGTTGCAAATAATGCATTTTTTTTTAATGCGATGACAATTCATTGCTCATTTTTTTAATAATGGGTAATGTATTCAATTTCCATTACTCATTAATTTTTTTTAATGATGAATTAAATTGATTCCATTATATTTTTTTTAATGAACAATGTATTTTTAGTACATTTTAAATTTTAATTCTTATTTTCTTTTTATTTTTGTGAAATCGTTTAAAAACATCTACAGATCTGTAGCTATTTAATTGAGCATTAAACTCCCTCCAAATCTTTGTCCAGGCCTGTTCCTTATCCTTCCAGCTTAACGCACCTGTTTCCTTGCATTCTAATATGTGCTTGTACTTTCTTATTAAATTCAAGCACATTATTTTCTCATTTTAAGAAAAATTTGTTCATATTTTTCTCTTTCCGCTCATATTGAAAACTCCAACCTTCTGTTTGGGTGGTAATTTTACAAATATAAATATTTAATAGTTATCATATTTGACACCACTATTACCAACAAAATTGTTATTTTGTTTACACCTAACACATAATTTACTAACTAGTACCTTAACCACAAATGGCGCAAAACACTTCACTTTTAATCAATGGTTAAAGTTAAACATGAGTTACTAAAGCCAAAAGATAACTGCAATCGGTGCAAACAGCAGTTAGAGAATTTTATTTTAATTAACAATTTTTTCAAATTATAATATAATATACAGGGTAACAAATCGTCGTGTGATATCATCATTTTATTTGTTGTAATTTTTCAGGGTACGACGGAAAGGATTGTTCTGTGAACATCGACGAATGTGAACCGAAACCGTGTTTGCACGGAGCAACTTGCATCGACGGTATTAACGAATTTACTTGCATTTGTCCTGAAGGTTTGACGGGTAAAACATGTGAAATAAACATTGACGATTGCGAATCTTCTCCGTGTCTACATGGATCTCAATGTATAGACGGTTTGAATAGTTACACGTGCAACTGTACCGATACCGGTTATGAAGGATTCCATTGTGAAAACAATATAGATGATTGCGAAGGAGATCCCTGCCAAAATGATGCTCCTTGTATCGATTTGGTTAAAGATTATTCTTGTAAATGTTATCCAGGATATAAGGGTGAGATTTTTAATTGTAAATAATGATCAACATAACTATAAAATAGTTCTACATTATTTTGTATATTTTTATAAATAGGCTTCAAAATCAGTTGCCCTTTTCGAGAACTCAATCCCTATACAATTTAGTGCGCTTAAAAAATTTCCTCTTGGAACCACGCTCAAAAGTTTCGTTAAAGGTCATTCTTGATTAGACAATTTTTCGTGAAATACTTGGTCCAAGTTTTGGAACAATATTTGGAATAGATTCTTAGGATAGATTCAGAGGCCCTTCCACACCTATAATCTACCAAAGTATCCATCGACAATACATTCATTACAACTATTCCAATTTATTGAACAATATTCAGTTTAAGATTCTGCTCAATGATTTGATGATAAAATAAATATAACTTTTTCAAAAATTTTATTAGTTATGGAACCGGAAAATTTTAAATATTTATTAATTTGGACGGCTACTCATGTCACTAAGCGAATATTAACTTTAAAACAGAGTGTTTTACATTTGTACAAACAAGCATTTTTTTGGGATTTCCTCAATTAACATTTCAATCTCTAGTTTATTCCAAGCCATATTTTTCAACCACTTTAATACATAACAAGTTATCAAGATT
>CAJUYH010007413.1:0-17639 GCA_910591685.1 Galerucella tenella | reverse complement strand
CACACCATTTTGGAACTGATTACACAAGAGCTCAGTGCCTTAATGGCAAATATTGTAAGTAACAAGTGTATTATAAAATGATATAAAAGCTAAAAGCTTTCTAAATAATAATGATATGCTGAAAATAAATTTGATATATTTGTTTATAAACTAAAAAATCAAAATGATACGCCCATGTCATGTCATATCATGTCAAGTGAGAATTTAGGTTAGGGACAACTATGTGTATTTTTTGAAATTTTTAACATAAAGACCAATATTCACATATGTAGATTATAATTATTATAATAATATGTACTCACCGATGAAAAGTAATTTTCAAAGCGTCGTTTTTAGCAGTCTTTGAACGTCCACAAGCACTACAACTAACCATTGTCTTAAAAACTATATTTATATTACTGATGCCCAATTTCACCAACCATTCCCTAAAGTTAGGTAATACCTAAATCAGATTTTTGAATTGCTAAGTGAAATTTTCGTTTTACCACGCGCTAAGAATTACTTGAGAGTGACAATATTGGCTATTTTCTATCATGTTTAGGCGTTTCTTAGCGCATGGTGGAACGTAAATTCTATTTTGTAATTCCAAAATCTGATTTAGGTATTACCTAACTTTAGGAAATGGTTGGTGAAATTGGGCATGAGAGTATTATATAACGTAACTGAAAAACCAACTTAACCTTAGAAAATCCTATTATAAACTAAAATATCTGAGTTAGTAATAATCGGCAAAATATAACATAAAAACCAACTTTTAAACAGCGACCAAACAAATAATACGTCATAAAATGGTTATCCAAAATGGCCGACTTTGTCTCTTTTATT
The DNA here is from genome assembly GCA_910591685.1 of Galerucella tenella. NCBI lineage: Eukaryota > Metazoa > Arthropoda > Insecta > Coleoptera > Chrysomelidae > Galerucella > Galerucella tenella. Next base: position 16,814 of record CAJUYH010007413.1, on the reverse strand, counting down.
TAATAAGGGAGATGTAGCACACGCTCCTTCCTTACTACATTATGTTCTAAGGGAATCACTGATCTGTATGATTGAATGGAACTTTTTCCAAACAAAATTATATAGGGTGGGTCATGTGACAGTGTTTGACCAAACTCAACTTTCTTATTTCAAATGCAATCCCCTGTATATTACTTATTTTTTGGATTCTTCAAAATATTGTGGACGTAATTCATGTACCTACCTTCAACTGTTTCGGAAATATCAATTTTTTTCAGATTTATCACAAAAATTAACATAAAAAAAGAAAATTGTTTTATTTCACAAATACGCTATATTAAATTTACCCAATACTTTTCCCATTCAGCTCTTGGTATTGAGAAGTAGGCAGAAACTATTCCTGCGTTTCTTTTCACAGATCTATAATAAAAAGTTTTCTGCTGAATTACAGTTTCCTGTAATAATTGTCATACTTAAGTGCAGCGTGTTATCAATAGATGACAAGATAATAGTATCACATTATATCCTTACAAATATGAAAATTATTTTTGAAAGACCTTCTGGACGGATGATATCTACCTTGTACTGATGAGGCGCTAATGCGCCGAAACCAAATTGTTGATTAAAATAATTTTCGATAAATGTTCATTTTATAACCGTAGCTTCAATCATAAACAAGCACATTTTGTTCAGAATCTCATTTTGGCATTGGCTGCTAGGCAAGTTGCTAAGCTACAAATGCGAAATGGAATATTCCGTGTAAGGTCTGGGTTCACTCTAAAATCACGACGACTACGGCTTGTCAAATTATGACGTCCAGCGACAAATTGGTGAAATGTCAGCAGATCGTTTCTGCCAAAGTTTTAGTAGGCAACGAGTAATTTCATAGTTTTATTCTATAAATACATTTTTATAGGCTTTTATTTCTGTGTACCTATTAGAAATATCAATAAAGAAAATATTTACATATTTCTTCAATTTATATTTTAATTCTGATAGAAAGCCCATTAGCGGCGCATTCGGAGTAATGAAATATTATTAGTTCATTTTTTTCAATGTATGCTTGTATTAAACGTGAACGATATGTTGTCATAGAAAAAGTATAGAATGCAACTCGCACTAAAATGGGCATCATTTTGTGCTTATTGCATGATATACTATTGTATTTATCTATAAACGATTGCAGTCGTGTTTTTGTTACTTCTATGAAAAATACCTTGAAAAATGTGTTAATAATGTTATAGGTCTCTAACTGGATATTTCAGTAATTTCTGAACAACGTTTCTTAACGATCTACCATTCATATAACTTCCGGGACACTTTAAATATCATTTAATAGGATAATTAAAAAAATGTGATACATTCGAAGGATACTGCAGATAGTAATATTCAAAATCATTAACCTAGAGACTGTGGAAGTGAAGACATTTGTTGACATCACATTTCATAAGATAACACGCTGTGTAAAATAACAAACATACTCATAATATTATCATTTTAAATATACATTATTTTGCAAATGAATAGCATACTTGTTTTTTTCGAGCCATACATCAGACAATTTTTGACCGATTTCTATGTTTGACCCATCGTTACATTCACAAATGTCTGAACTTTCGTAAAATAATTCGCAAACATACAGTGCGAAACAAAAAATTTCCTGTCAGTTTTAAAGTTTGGTAAAGTTTGGATGTGTCCGCCATTTTGTTTTTTTAAACAAAACGCGAAATATTAGATTAGTAGTGTGTCGTGATCAATTATATTTTAAACAAAACCGACATCAATGAAATCGACCTATAAATAAAAAAAATATCAATAAAAAAGGAAATTCCGGTTCTTTTTGGACAACCCTATGGGCTGTTGAAGTAGTGATATTGGATTGAAATAAATAGTAAATTTTTTCTCTCTGTTGAATTTAACGTTCATATACATATACAGAGTGCTATTCAAAAGTCCCCTCCCCCCTCGTATCTTTTGAACGGCTACACTTACATTAATAAAATTTGGAGGGTGGACATAAAAGGCGATTTCGTCCCGCTTTGGTACCCCACTTTGGTCTGTCAAATACATACCAATCGATTTCGTTCCGAAAAACGATGACGTCACGGTTACTTTGGTACCCTTTTTGGTCTGTCAAAGCACATACCGAGATCTGCAGCTCGGTTACTGAAATTGGTAGCTTTCTATCCTTTTCTAAAGTAGTTTTTGTCTTTCTTTTTATTCGTAAACCAAAAAAGTAGTTGGAAAGAACTTTGTATTTTTTCAAAATTTGTTTTTTTTTATTTATTTTGTGTAGTAATAATGGTATCTGTTGATTTTATTATAAATGGCAAGAATTGCTGTCATTTTCCTTTTTTGGAGCTTACCCTCTATAGTATTTGTCTTTTTGTGTCTCAATCGATCAGCAACGATCTTATGCGTTTGTCGCTTTTTTGTTCATAATATAATAGGAATTTTTGAGGGGATGTGGTATTGAAACTCCAAGAAAATATATAAAACTCAATTAACAACTTTAGCCCAGCCAATACATAAACATAAACGTCAATTTCCATCAATCAGCTGTACCAACTGAGTACCAAACGATTTCGCCTGCTATTGGTAGTTTACGTCATAGCGGTGACGTAGGACCAATTGGTTAACCAAAGTCTCTACCAACCAAAGCGGACCGAAATCGCCTAAAGTGTTGTAAACTTCTTTACGAATGGTAACAGGTGACGTAATAGTAATAGACGTCACAGTGCCACTCTGGCCAATAATTTTAAATAGGACCTCATGGCAAATGATATCTCGTTTGAAAGGCATTGACATTGGCTACACAGCCATATTAATTTTGTTTGGGTTTAAACTAATTTTGACGGATAAATTGAATAAATACCATAATTATTTTTCTAAATTTAATTAATCGAATATCAACAACGGATTCTTATAGCAAGTGTTCGAAATGTGCTCCGTCCACTTCCTGACAGTAATGGATCGGCCGGCGAGGTCCTATAGAATGGCCACCTCGGTCACCAGATCTGACACCATTAGATTTTTTTCTATGGAGGTAGGTACTTGGAATCCAAGGTTTATACTACGGTACCAGATAGCATTGGCGTTTTGAAAGAAAGAATTATTGAAGAATGCAATGCAATTTCAGCTGACACATTCGAACGAGTACGACAAGAGTTTACTAATAGGATGTATTACTGTCAGGAAGTAGACAGAGCACATTTCGAACACTTGCTATAAGAATCCATTGTTGATATTTGAATAATTAAATTTAAAAAAATATTTTCAATAATTTTGGTATTTATTTAATTTATCCGTCAAAATTAGTTTAAACCCAAACAAAATTAATATGGCTATGTAGCCAATGTCAATGCCTTTCAAACGAGATATCACTTGCCATATTTAAAATTATTGATCAGAGTGGCACTGTTACGTCATCTATTACTATTACGTCACCTGTTACCATTCGTAGAGAAGTTTACAGCACTTTATTTTCACCCTCCAAATTTTATTAATGTAAGTGTAGCCGTTCAAAAGATACGAGAAGGGGACTTTTGAATAGCACTGTATACTGATGGATACAGCAATATTTTGAAAATGAATTTCCATATTCGACCATTAGAAGTTCAGTAGCAACTGTTACAAAAATATTTTAATGACTATTATTGTATAAAAATATTATGATTTCAATGGAAATAGCAGTAGAATTAAAATATTTGTGAATAATTGAAATATTGTTACAACTTGTATGTATAATAAATTCAATCAAAATAATAAAATGTGAAATGTCTGGTACTAGGTTCGTTCGTTTCGTTCTCAACAAAAACCGCATGAAAATAAAATCACGTGAATATTGAATGACCTGGACCAGTTGATATGGTTGAACTGGACGTATTCTGTTCCCCTACTGCTAGTGCGAGTCGTCCAATACGCAACCGTGGTATTTGTTCAAATGCGTTTGTTCTTGGGACCGTCCAATCTATAATATCAGCAATGATTAAAAAGAAAGAAAACGTAAGAAGATATTCAAATCAAATAAAACCAAATGAAAACTAGAAAGCTTCGTTCAACCGCGCACAACAGAGTTTCATTGAAATGTAGCTGCGTCAGTAAATCTGTTACTTTTTTGTCTAGTTTAAAAAATAACTATTACTCTAAAACTTCTTATTTTGAATTTTTAGATCGAGTACTCGGACTATAATCTGCTTTAAACTCTCTACCTCAAAAATGTTTTTTTCATTGAGTACATTGACTGTGAATTGTGTGGGTTCATCATATTTGTTATTCTAGATAGCCTCTCAAAAACATGTTGATGGCGCACACACACAATTTAAATAGGATACTGGATAAGACAGAAGACGTTAAATTATCGTTGTTTCCATGAAAAATATTTCTTTATCCAAGACAAATTGAGTTACTATATAATTTGACATATTTACTTTAAAAAGAATTGATATCCATAATTTCACCCGATGATAGACCGATATTTTTTTCAATCTTCTTCGTTTGGATCGCCGCCATTACAGTGGACTTTTTTTGAATTGATAAGTGTGATAAATATCTGTTATAATAGAAGTTACCAAAAAAAGTTATCCATAACAATTGTAGACAGCTTTAAGATCCATATTTCAAAATTAATTACAAAGTTACAGAGCATTCCATAACTTGGTGACAGATCAAATTCTTTTTTTAATGAAACACCCTATATTTCACTTTTAAACTGAAATCCGCACTTCCTCGTTTCAAAAGTATCAAGTTGTAATATGGTATACTTGATAGACTTCGTTTCACATAAGAATACAGCAGTTTATATAAATCAAAATTGGTCTTGTTTTTCTATGTCGCCTCGTGATGACTGTTTCATGCCCAAACAAACATCGCCAATCGTTAAAGTATACATTTTTTAACGATGCCATGTATTCTCATTACCAGTGTCTATTGTATATGACACTATCTGGAAAGGCTCCTAATAATTCCAAATGTTTCATTCAAACTATACAGTGCTATTCAAAAGACCCCTCCCCCTCGTATCTTTTGAACAGCTACACTTACATTAATAAAATTTGGAGGCTGAAAATAAAGTGTTGTAAACTTCTCTACGAATGGTAACAGGTGACGTAATAGTAAAATAGGACCTTATGGAAAGTGATATCTCGTTTGAAAGGCATTGACATTGGCTACATAGCCATATTAATTTTGTTTGGGTTTAAACTAATTTCGACGGATAAATTAAATAAATACCAAAATTATCGAGATTATTTTTTTTAAATTTAATTAATCAAATATCAACAATGGATTCTTATAGCAAGTGTTCGAAATGTGTTCCGTCTACTTCCTGGCAGTAATACATCCTACTAGTAAACTCTTGTCGTACTTGTTCAAATGTGTCAGCTGAAATAATTGCATTGCATTCTTCAATAATTCTTTCTTTCAAAACGCCAATGCTATCTGGTGCCGTAGTATAAACCTTGGATGTCGGGTACCCCCATAGAGGAAAATCTAATGGTGTCAGATCTGGTGACCGAGGTAGCCATTCTATAGGACCACGCCGGCCGATCCATCAACCTCGATATTCTTCATCCAGGTAACGTCTTACTGCACCATAATAATGTGCAGGAGCACCATCTTGTTGAAATGTTAATAAGCCGTGATATTCATTATTCTGGTAAACTTTTATACTAGCCAAAATTATTAAACTGCAAATTCAAAATCTTGATGAAATTAATCAGATGGCCGAATTCATTTGGATTATCTTCCAGAATTTCAAGAATTAACGGCTCAATTGCATTTTGTAAAATCTCCAGATACACTTCACCGCTTAAATTTGAATTCAGGAAAATAGGAACAACTATGTGGTTTCCCAAAATACCTGCCCAAGCATTGACTTTTTCTGTTAATTGGATATGTTTTTCACGAAAGGTGTGAGGATTTGTGTAACTCCAATACCTCCAATACATTTTGTGTATTCACATTTCCTTGAGGCAAAAAGTACTTCCGTCACTAAAACAAATTGTTTTTGTGTAATGTGGGTTTTGACTAATTTTATTTGTCATACATTCACAGAATTCGAGTCTTCTGTCGGGGTCGTCATTCGAAACCATTTTTTACTTGTATGGATGAAATTTATCTTGAGCCAACACTCTCTGTACTGTACTTTTACTTACTTCACAGATAGACGCAACTTTAGTTGAAGAGGAAGTAGGGTTTACTACCATTTCAGCAACTATATCAATTTTTTTATCATCACTAAATGTTGGTCGACCAGATCGTTCGGCATCTTGAACACCACCTGTTGCTTCAAACTTGTGAAGAAGCTCCTTCAAATAGGGCGATCTGGGTATCTCTCATCAAATAAACGTTTCGCTTTATGAAGATTCTTTCTAGATTCACCAATTATTAAGATAGCTGCTACTTTGTCGGCTTGAGTACGTACCATTTTGACTATGTAAACTATTAAACGTCTCGTTAAACAATAAAAATTAAATATTTTAGCTGTTTAGAAAAACTTTGCGAAGCAACAAATACTATTAAATTAAAAACGTCAATTTTTCTGACAACTAACCAGAGGCGAACTGAAAAATCTTCAATATTTAAATGTGGAATAATAATTTTGGTATTTATTTAATTCATAGCACTCATACTATTTGTAATATTGTTATTTTTTGTCATCTTGCAAAATAGGAAAGCTTTACGCTACTGATTTTAAGTCAGATGTCAATTTTATAATATGGCACAAAACAGTCTAACCTATAGAAGTGAAAGTCCAATAGGATTACCTAGAATGAAAAAATGAGGTGTCAAACCCATCCACCTGAAGCGCTAGTTGCAATTGAGTTGTCGGAATAGGCAAGACAGCTGAGGCCGAAAAACAGACTAAGGGAAGAAGAATTTCAGCGATCGCAGTGGATGGGCTCAGAACTATTTCATAACGCTTTTTTCAATGGAAGTTTGTTTTTGAATGACTAATGCCCGATTTCACTAACCATTTCCTAAAGTCAGGTAATACCTAAAACGAATTTAGGAATTCCTAAAAGCAATTTACATTTTACCACGCGCTAAGTTATGCCTAAGAGTGATAATATTACGTATTTCCTATCACTTTCACTTTTTGATCAATCCTGAAAGGATTGTAGGAACATCTTTGCGAGTGAGGTCCCTTTTTGTCCCAATAACAATATTGTGGTTCAAAATATCTGTTGCAAACTTTGTAGGATTTATAAATCTGTTCAGCGCTTAATTCTTTTAGTTTTGGATTGCGAATAAAGGCAACCCATTCATTCAAAAACAAAGGGTCATGTTCGAGAAACCTATGTCGTTTTGATGCAATGTCTGTACACCCAGGAACGCAACACTTCACACCAACCATTATAAATATTATAATTATCACACTTGATAAGACTTACAGTACCTAATTAAAACACAAATAACAGTAGCAAATGGCACAAGGAAACAATCTATAAAAGACAATGGTGACAACTATATGACAGCTTTGATGAATTTTAAAATATTTTCTTCTTTTCGTGCTAAAGGCCTTAGCTGCCAGGCCTGTTTCGACAACTCAATTGCAACTAGCGCTTCAGGTGGATGGGTTTGAAACCTCATTTTTGTATTCAAGGTCATCCTATAAAGTTTTACTTCTATAGGTTAGACTATTTTGTGTAATATGGTTTTGACAAGGTCGCGCATACGACTGCAGCTTCAAGTAGCTTCTCCTTACGTGAAGCTGGGTCTATTTTAATACTATGATAATAACAGACTCAGCACACTCTAAACCATCCAATACTTGTGTAGATACCAAAAATCCAATCGCCTCACTCGCCAAAACAGAAATAGCATAATTTTAAAGATGAAGATATCACTGTGGAATATATTTTAATACCATCACATTTCGGTTTAAAAGGAAATGAAGAAGTAGACCAACTATCCCTATCTGCACCAAACGACCAGGAGTATCCCAACAGACGGAGTTTCTTATGATATGAAATCTAAAATTGAATCTAAAGTGTATAGTGAGTGGCAAAACGCGTGTAACACAAAATAAACTGAAAGAAATCGAACAACCAGTGAATAGAGTACACGCATATTTCATATTTTGCTTGGATATTAATTTATAATAGTAAATATGATATCAAAAATTATTAATAATAGGAAATAAACCAGTTTCCATTCGAAATTACTCCCAAATTTTGAAATAAAATTCAAATTTCAATGAACTTTCCGACCACAACCCGAGGATTTCCGAACGCTACCGATGATACGTGTGATGTCATATCTCTTGTGTTTACTCATGTCAATATGGCCGGTATTGCATTAGGTTATGTGTAGTTGTGTGTTTATATTGTATTTTAATCAACTATTATTGCTTCATCGACGTAAAAATATCATTTATATGTTTATTTGAAACCATTACGTGTTTGTATGTGCTCTTTTTTTATTTCTAAAAGTCAACGTAAAGTGGAAAGTGGACATAAATATTCGATATTTCCGAGGATCTTTTGAAAATTTTGGAAGAATATATTTTATTTACTAGTTCAGTGTTCAGTGACGATTCTTTCATATTTTGTGAGTAAAGATATGGCTAGCGAAGGTTTTGTAAAAGCACAAACTGATAACTTGCCCAAAGTAGACTCATTTATGCTGCTTGAATTTATGAAGTAAAAAGCTGCTTTAATGCAGAGGAAATAAGAGGAGTTAAAGCATTATGGTAAGTACGATTCAAACTATGTTTTATTTATATTATATATACCAACCATATTTCGATGTGTGGTCGTAAGAAAATAATGTTTTAATGGTTGATTCCTAGTCATATAGGTACATAACCTCAAACTATTACCAGCATAGAAGTAGGTACTCACGTTAAAATGGTCTCCACAAACAAAAGTAATACCCTTCTCTTAAGTGTATTTTTGCTTGCGCCACCAGGTAAAGTAACAAATATTTTGTCTGGAGTTTTAATAGACGTTGATTTACACACTGGAACAATGCAATACTTGGAATACAAAGTTCTTTTTTTAGGCTTTATCCACTTTTAAAGCTTTCAGAAACAAATTAGGTCACAAGAACTTAGAGCGTGATACACGAATAAGAACGTAAACAAATGACGTCACACCATAGGGCATCCATCTTTATTACGTAAAGCGCGGTTTGGCGGACTTTCAAGTTTTATGATTTTTAAAGTCGTTTTAAAAGTAAAGTTTATATTTTTTTGGAAAAATAGGCATGCAAGGTGTTAGGAGACCTGATAAAGCGTCAATTCCCACCAATATCAAAATTTATGCTCGTACCCTATTGTTGATTCCAACCCACATGAAACAGACCACACTAAGTAAGAATATCACGTTTGGAACTAGGTCATAGTAATTTAACCAATAAATATGTCATCAACGAACTGAGTTACTATTATGTGAAACCTGTGAATTAAGTCTAAGTGTCTAGCATATTTTTATTCGAGTGTACACAATCCGAGGATACAAGAAAAAAGTAAAACATTTCAGCGAATATAGCGGAGACTCTAGGTAAAAATATGAAGATACAATAGGTTATTTATAGGACACTGATTTATACATGTTATACTAGTTTTGTTTTGTCTTCATGCTATGTGCCTTGTGTCGTTAATAACCACTGCGGCTGAAGCCACTGAATTAAAAAAAATCGTAACAAGTTCAACGCTTTGTAAAATTAAAAAGAAGTGAAGAACGAAGTTTATCAAGAATGAACTTATGCATGTTAACATCAAAAATAATGGAAAAGAAAACAATAAACAAATAACAAACATGTATTGAGCAGAGATAAGTAAACTAACAAGATGTGCACGTCCAATGGAAGATTTGGAAATATAGTCACATGATTAGTTTTTGCTTCATACTATATTTCAATAGATGGCGCACAATCCGTGAATTTTATTTAAAATACTTGCGGACTCGAAAGACGTTGATTGTACCATCTTACAATATCACATAAAATGTGACTAATTTTATTTTGATGGCAAAAAATATCTCTTTGTTACTTATTTTAGTTGGAAAAATCAGATAGTATTGTTAATTTCTTCATAGAAGGAATATATTTCTCGAAAATTTGACTTTCTTGAATTTCCTTTGAATTTTTCGGACAAACAAATTTTTTACTAATTTTTTTAAATAACCGTATCAAAAGAAACTCCTTTGCTTGATACCATTTATTCGGCCCATCTGTTTGGGAGTTGTGCAGTATGAGTCCAATAGTAGCGCCACCTACTTGTGAATCTAAACCAACCAGTCACTTACTCAAACAGACACAAAAGATTTCATCAAAATGGGCCTATCCGTTTGGGAGTTATGAACTTGATTGCAACGACATCTACCGGGACTACCTAATTGTGAATCTTTACCATCCAGTTATTTACTCAAACCAAAAATTCCATCAAAATTAGTGCCTATAGCACGGAAAATAGTTATTGCTTCTTATTTGAACGGTCTTTTCTTAAAATTCTGCGTAGATTTACAGTTTTTCACATTAATATATTGATGTATAAACATAATTACATTTTTAATTACATTTACATTGAACTCCTCAACTCTGGATTTCCCAGATTGTAAATACTTTAATCCGAAGGCTATCTACACTCAGAATGCATCAATGTTATCACCATTGAGTACTTAAATAACATTTTTAAACGGAAAACAATTTATTATCCCCCATTGTCTGTCATCGAGTGAGAAACTTAAATTTGAATTTAAAATTTGTATCTGAGGATTAAAATATTATTTAATTTTTTTCTCAATTATTCTTAGTATCTTAAAATATTTGGTATTTCATTTTCAGTTTTCTTTTTATAAACTTATACCGTGTGTGATTGAGTCATGGGCCACTCCCATGACTTAAATAGGTTGATAGTTTTTTTTCCAGATTTTGTTTATATTAGCGGCAATTTTGAACTTTTTCACAATTTAAATCAATCTACAGTAAGAATTTGAAGATTCTATCAAATTTCCATTTTCACATATTTTCTCCAACAAAATTTAATTTATTCATCTAAAGTCAAAAAAGTGACATTTTCATTCTATTTTTTTTTAATCTGAGATCGTAAGGACAAAATAGTATTATCTATATTGAGTAGTACCAAGTGTCAAAAACGTTTCTTTAGTCATGAGTTTCCTGAAACGAAAGATTGTTAACGCGACTATTCCAGAAAAAGCTTTTTAGTAACTTTCGGTGGACAATTCAGATTTTTGAAGTAACTTCTTCTGGTTATTGAATGGGCACTAGTTAAGTTATGTCAAATGATTGACATTCAAGACGCGCATAGATAAATTTGATGTGTTGAAAATGTTATTTGGTACCATTATGATTCCGATTTTTTCTGAAGTTTATATTTTTGGGGCGCACGTTCACGGTTAAGGAAAAGAGGGGTGTAAATAATCAGTTTATCGAACAGTATAATTTTTACAATTGAAAAAATGATTTTTTTTAATTTCCAGTAATCTTTTTAAAGTCTTTCGAAATTTCAATTACATCTGTTTGGAACGTTTAGCCGATGACTCCGCCAAGTTTTAGTCCTACAATTCTTCCTCGTAGTTGTCGACGTATTCGTCCGTAAGCACATGAGGGTCGGGGATGATTTACATGATATGGGAATATACCTCAAACATTGATAAATTGTAATAATTTTGCTTTATTTTGCTTTCCTCAAGCGTGCTGTTTTACGGTGCTGCTTTAAGGTGCAGCTTTAAGGTTCTGCTTTAAGGTTCTGCTTTAAGGTTCTGCTTTAAGGTTTTGCTTTAAGGTGCCACCTTCGGCGTCGTGTTGTTACCAAGCAACACGCTTTTGAGATCTATGACAAATTTATCGCAAATTATCAATGTTCTTGGTATATTATAGCTGATAAGATTTTACCCCCACTCTTCTTAGGTATAAATCGAATAAAAATTGTAGGAAACTTAATTTTAAACAACTTTTGTAATAACTATTTTCCGTGTCAAATTGAAAATAAACGATTATTCGATAACCAAAAATTCACCCCCTCTTTTTGGGTATAAATCGAAAAAAATCGATCCTATGAAAAAATTGATGGGAACCAAAAGTGTGGGAAATTTAATTTTAAATAACTATAGTGATCATTATTTTCTGTGTCAAATTGAAAATAAACGAGTTATTCAAGAAACAAAAAATAACCCTCTAAATCAAGATGGCGATTGAAGCAACAAGTCTGGTACCCCAACTTTTTGAATTTAGACTACCAGTCACCCCCTTAACGAATTCCGAAGAAAAATTGATGTTAAAAATGTTTGTAAATCTTGGGCCTGGTTTTGAGCGAACTCGACTGGGCTAGTTTGGGTGAGCCAGATATCAATGGATAAATGGGTAGTTTTATTTATCACATTAAATGGCCTGTAACTGCAGGGAACTAAATTCTATGGTCATTCATTCTGTGGCATCTATGTTCATCAATATTGATATTAATGGCAGCTTCGACTTCAGGGAGGCATTTGGTCTTTACAATTAATGTTGTGTAAAGCTGCAATATTTTAAACTTTAGGTAAATTCAATTTAATGCCTAGTACCAAAACAGGGAATTTTTTTTTAAAACGCCAAAGTATATTTCTATGGGGCTTCTGGTTATGATTTAAGATTAATTGTAAGATTTTGTGCAGGAGTATTTGGGTTCCCTATGGAGTTAACAGATAACGGCTTACACCATATCCACTATCTGCCACCAGTACCTATGCTATCCTCTCCGAAAGCATTCATTTCCATACGTGGTCGGTAGGTACTGTCGGTTGACAATGTCAAAAAAAATGAAAAATTACAATTTTGTGAGGTTACATTTACCGAATTCAGTTTTAACTCTCCAATTTTGTTCGGTTAAAATATGTCATTTTTAAAACTCTACTTAGCATTAACCATATATTGCAGAACGAAAAATAAACATTAGACTAAGTTTAAGAGATAACTCTCTATTGTACAACTCGCCCTTAGCGTTTTTTGATAAACCTATTGTTTATCCAGCGAAACTGAGTATAAACATAAAAACATACATAAGTACCAACCTTTGGAAGCTGTTTTGATATGCTGGGTTTTCCCATCCTTGATTTAAAAAAATGAATATCTTATCTGAGAATTCAAATATTTTTGATAGGTATATGATCTATTGCAGAGAAATAAATAATTAGTTACATTTAATATTTATGTAAAGGTGCGTATCAATTTTTATACTTTCCTTATTGTCTTATATTTTTCTTCTTAAGCATTAATTGTAAATGAAGAAATTTCACTTGAATTTTTCTATTTATTAACTCCTATGTATCCAAGTGAATAATATAGGTATATGTTATACAGGACTTGTAGACCCAGGGCGGTTAGGTTACCTCCATCATTCTCTGTCATTAGCTTCCTCTTCCCAATTTAGTTTCTCAGTTTATTAATATCACACATCACACTCTCTCGGCTGTCCATTTCTTATTTTCTTATTGAGTGCCATTTTTGTATGTCATTCTTTCCAACCACCTCAACCTCTGTGTTCTTACTCCTGATGTTATTTTTGGTGCTCCGTACATATTTACTTTCATTTGTTCTCCTTCCCGACTTGTTCAAACCACACGATAAACAATTTGTATATTCATAAGTACTTACTTTATATTCTTTGTTCCTTTATTGCTATTCAAAGTTTCTACCGGCGCGCCACTGCCCCCAAATTATTACAAGTTCATTAAAGTCGTAATATATCTGGCGCCGTGCTAATATTTACAATATTTTCGGCGGTTAAGGAGGGAGTGGACAAACAAACGTTTTCGCGCTAAAATGCAGTTCTCCTTCGTTGCTTGCGATGTTAATTATTATAGTTGATGTTGAACGTCCAGCTCGAACGGTCACCCAGTTAAGACCTCCATTTTCCCGTCACGGTATAAAACCGACATTTTCAGACCAAATGAGTCAAATTCCATGGAGCTTAATTTCAATTCCTTTATTTTTCTGAAATATTTTCTTGTAAAACTAAAGTTCCTGATGATTGTATAGTGATTCTAACCTTAAAGTTGTTTCATATTGAATGGTGCTTTGAAAACTATAAAGAGAATAGTAAGACAGTTCCTAATAATTCCGATTTCATAAATTATTATTATTTATTGTTGAATATGCATATAGGTACTTTCGATGTTCGTTAAGGTTATTGAAGTATCGATAAATTGCAGCGTATTATTTGATGCAAGAACTGAAACGTTCTAAAACCAATAATGTGGTAGATACGGTTTTTATGCCGCCAAAGATTGCTCTCAGCATTTTACGGTCCCATCGCTCCAGCTGTTTTTTTTTAGTTTCCAAGTTTTACTTTAGTACGTCACAGTGAGGGTGTGTTGTAACTCGGTAGGTTAAACCATTGTTGTAGTTAATCTTTGGTTAACTTCAAGAGGTTGTTGTAACACGAGAATTTAACGTTCACCAACTGGTTTACCTTCGAAAAGTTTACCATCAGATCTCAGAGAGTTAACCTATGATCACACACGGAACAATACAATTTTACTTGTTCTATCTATTTGTCTGCTTCAATTTGACAATTTAGGTTTGTAATTGACGTTCTACAGTTATTTTTGATTTCCACTGAAGAGTAAAAGAATAAATGTATATAATAGATATTTACGTAATTAGTTATGAAAAGAGCGATATTGTTCAAGGAGCGTAATATTTGCCAAAACGAGCGCTAGCGAGTTCTGCAAATTACGCGTGTTGAACAATGTCGCTCTCTTCATAACGTGTTTACGTACAACGTTTTATCTAATTCCGCGCTTTCATAATATTCAATAAAATATTCAATTACAACAATGATAATATTGAAGTGGAATCAAATGGTGTTAGAAGTATTGTTACTATGATGTATTCACCCAGAAAATTGACTTACTTTAAATAACTGTGTCCTGAATGATGTTTTCAATGTTTATAAATCTTTAAATACTATTGAATTAAAATAATGGGTTAATTGTACAGTTTAAATAATGAAATAATTGTCAGTTTTGACAGTACCTACCTAATTAATAAATTATCCTTTGAAACTCATGTGGTATCTCTATGTTGAAACATAAACAGTTACGTAAAGTTTTTACATAACTACTTTTCATAACTGATATATGAAGGTTATGAAAAATGTGACGTTACCTAACGTCAAGGAGTGACGTAAAGTGTCACATTTGATAGCGGAATTAGATAAAGATATATTTATCCCGTTGAACATTTAGTGCGAATTATTTCGAACAAAATTAAAAATTGGAAGAAGCGAGAGCTAATTCACAAGAATTTACAGATAATGAAGAACTACAAATCATTCCCAGAGCCTCTAGAAACTTACCCATTATATAGAGGAGATTGAAACTAATAAACTAAACTGAAATAGCTTTATTTAGTATAAAAAGTTTGAAGTCAAATTATTTTACTCTCGTATAATCAAAAACCCTTTTTATACCCGAGGGTGTAAGGGTTAGGTTAGGTTAGGTATCTATATCTAAATATTTTGTTAGTAGATGAAATTAGTCAATTTCTATATTTTTTTGCCATATTTTTTGCTTCTTCTCATTTCACATTTCTTCTTTCTAGTATTTATCGGGCTTCTCACATATCCCTGACTGATTATTCTTGTTGAGTGTCCGAACCACTTGAGCTTTTTTATCTCATAATTCAAGAATCGGTTCCACTTCGAGTTCCTTTCTCACATCCTTGTTTCTTATCCGTTATACCCTTCACTCTCCGCAAATATTCCATTCCCATTGCTTGGATTCGACTTTTAGATTTCTGTGACAGTATCCAGCTTTCACTTCTATAAAAGTAAGGATTGGACGAAAAACTGTTTTATATACTGTAATTTTGGTTTTTGCACCGATTACCTTTTTTCCTATAAATGATCTTGGTAATGAATGATACAGTTTTGATGCATTGGTGATCCTTTCATTCAGCTCAATAATCTTCTTTTCAGTTCTTATTTATCTTTATACCGAGGTATTACTAAATGTAAATGACAATTACGGAGACGAAAGGTTGAAATGTGAACTGAAATCCATTGGTTACGTAACTCTTGATCGACATATTGTGTTACAACGCAAAAAGGCTTAACTACTGAATAGCGGTTGAACGTAATTTAACCATTGGTCCAGTGACCAGTGGGTTAACCTACAACACACCCTAAGTTTTATTATGTTATTATAGGTTCTCATCTTTATCTGACCAAAGCATTTCGAATTTTCTGGTGCCCTTGTTTTTCATGGGTATTGCTTTATCAGTATCTACTCCTATATTAACAAATTCGATTGCTGTTTGGGAAGTCTCAGATTTCTTCCATATCAGAGGAAATAATACTTTGATTTGAAATTATTTGGAAGTTTTGATTTTCCAAATTTAATTTATTCTTATCAATAATAAATTTGAATAATTTCAACATAGGTCGTGGTTGTAAAGTGACAAGATATAAACGAATTTTGTATCAACTTTTCCGTTTACCTAGCTTAGTAGTCATATATTCCAATCTACTGTTTTTGAATTGATCCAAATATATTATTTTGAATTTCAGATTAAACACGATACTAACTATGTTCATAATAAATATGATACTGTTGATAATTACAGTAGCAATCCTCGCTTATTTGTATCTAAAATGGCATTACACTTATTGGAAACGAAAAGGTTTATATCAGATTCAGCCGGAGATGTTTTATGGAAATATTAAAGAATTTGTAAAACAGCGCTTAGCGTTTGCGGATCAATTCACGAAATTGTATAACGAATTGAAATCTATGAGATTAAAACATGGTGGTATATACTTAACGTTGAAGCCGACGTATATGCCTATAGATTTGGATATTATTAAGAATATTTTACAAAGAGATTTT
>CAJUYH010007412.1:2728-17639 GCA_910591685.1 Galerucella tenella | reverse complement strand
AATAAATTCTTTTTAAAAAAGCTGTTTCAGTTTCGAAACACTTATCTCGCTCCTGGTTTTTGTCTAACACGTCGGTCAGTGATTCACTTACCGTTCACACGTCGGTAAGTAAATTACTCACCGACGTCTTAGCCCTACATACATTTAAGTGGTCCTAAATAATATATCACTTCATTCATTACACGAAAGGAACAAAAAAATAAGATCTTTATTTTTTTAATGAACAGAACCGAACAGAACAATATAAAAAGTAATTAATAGCATAAAAACAATTTCACCAAAATGCAAATTATATTTCAAACTGATCGAGAAGTATAAATGTCACTTTTGACATTCCGTTCATTCCAGTAAACATTGCTGGCGACCGGTAAACAACCCTTACAGTTCTTGATGCTCAATATACTATTTTTGCTTTCTTGCTTCTTTTCCCCTCTCATCATGTGTTTCTATATTTTCCAATCCAGCTTTTTGACCCCCGTTACTTTCAAGTCATTTTCTTTGTTTTATCATTTTACTCTTCTGTTCCAATATACATTTCTCGGTATCCAATTTTGGTTGGGGTTCATGTTTCAGTTTTATTCTATTCATTCGCTTTTATTTTGATCATCTTTTGTGTTTATCTATCATTTTAACACATATAATTTTGAATGAAAATATCATGCCCCGTGTTCCTCACTTTATTTGGATTTGTGTTGCAAATCTATCCTTTTGTATCTGTATCTGTATCTGTAGAGTGGGGAGGGTGAGTGTGTAGGCTCACAGCACTTAGGCCACATGTGACCCATTGTACATCCTCCCGAGGAGTTGTCCTCCTAGGTCATTGTCCATCCTGTCCTTCTCAGGAAGGTGGACAGGTCACTAGGAGACATCTCCTTTATATCGGCAGGTGTTGGCCAAGACTCACCGAACACACACTCTCTTATTGACGATAACTCCGGACACTCGCATAAGACATGCCTGACAGTTTCATCTTCCTGTTCACACATCCTGCATAGAGGTGTGTCCACTAACCCCATAGTATGGAGGTGTTTCCTTAGTTGACAGTGACCAGTCAGAAATCCTACTGTTAAACGTAGGTTTTTCCTGGTCATCGCCAAATATTTCTTCGGCGCCAGCTTTCCAGGGTCGCCCAGGGTGATCCTGGCAAGACTGCATCCTTTGATTCCATCCCATCTCTTAAGGAATTGAGCATGGGTGTAACGTTTGGCTAGTTCCGCAATTGTCGAAGTCGTTAGGCCGTAGGTGTCCTAGAATTTTTAGTCCAGCGGCATCCCTGGCTAAGGAATCAGCAGTGCGATTTCCTTTACTCCTGTCGTGCCCTTTAACCCACCTCAGGATAATATTGTTATCTGCCGAGGCGTCAGCTAAATCTTGGTGGCACTCTAGTACTAGCCTCGATATAACACGTTGTCTGTTCAAAGCTAATAGGGCTTGTCTACTATCAGTGCAGATTGTTATGTTTTTTCCAGAAATTCCTCTTCTGGTTAGTTCTTTTGTGGCAATTGAGATACCAGCCAGTTCTGTTTGAACCACGCTGGTATTGTTTCCCATTCCCCACTTAATCTTGAGGCTCAGTGCTCTCGAGTAAACTCCACATCCTGAGCCTTCTTTCATTTTTGAACCATCGGTATAAATGCGTATTGCATTTGCAGCGTCTGGCTCTGTGTTGTTTTATTTGAATTTTGTAGGGTTTGTTAAACAGAAACCTGGGTTCAATTGCATCGTTGGCTGCCTGCAGCAGAGGTAGCGCAGTGAGCGCTTCCTGCCATAGGCTCAACCTCAATTGGCCCACTCCTACTTCGGGGTTTACACCAGCCGTGCGCAATCGTACCATGGCCATTAACGCAACCTCCTTGACGTTATCTACATTGTCTAGTTTTATTAGGTACGTTTCCTTTCCCAGCTTCACTTTGATTCTCACCCTTAATTTTGGATCCAAAAATTCCCCAATCGCATCTGCTTTTGATTTTGAGTATATGTCTTCACATCTTGTATCTATTTATTATCATGTCTTTCCTCATTCTCATATTTATCCAGTCTGTATTCCATCTCCAAGACTATTTTTCCCATTTGTAAATCATTATTATACAGTTTCTCATTTTTGTCCTCCATTATATTTGCTCCCTAATATATTTTTTCAATTATTCTCATTTGTAACGCTTCGATAGATTATCCCAATCATTTCATTATTTCCAATAAAAATACGATGCTATTCTCCATATATCTATCGTCGATTCTGCTTTTTTTTAACTCATCATTATGTTCAGCAAAGTTGATAACTACTGGGATTATTAGCTTTGTACTACTAAAAGTCGACAAATCAATGTTTGTTTCAAGACAAATACTTCAAACTTGTCATAAATAGTGGTGTGTAACGGCATAGACAGAAGAAAATATTATTCTAGCGATTGTGCGCGAAATTTGATTTTATCTCAATAATCCAAATTCCCGTTTAAAAGCATTCATTTTTGAAGAAGTAATATCCAGTTTGTATAAGGCTTATGCGTGCAAACATCGTGAAGCAGTTTTCAAAAATCAGTAATCATACCTATTGAGCTGCTTTTCTATAAGATGAAAGTATAGTTTTTTTGTTTTTCCCCAAATTCCATTCAATACAGACCAAGACTTATAGTAACGACATTTTTAGATATGATGTAGTGTTGAGTTGACATATCTAAGCTACTCCAGAATCTACTAAATAAAGCATTTATGCTACCACCTCTACCTTCCGGTAGATTTTCAAAAACTTCACAATTTAGAAGCACTATCTTAGATGCCATAGGATGATAGTTATTGAGTGATGTACTTCCTTACAAACAAACAACAATGCGTTATTAGTGCGTTTATTAGATAGGAAGCTAAATGGATGCCGTTTTGAGATGTTATGTTTAAAAAGAATGAGCAGTTGACGGTTTTCAGTAGCATTTCCATTATCATTAAAAAAATAACTACTATCCTATTTTCGCCACACTTGTGCAGTGGAACAATTACAGCAATTTATAGACAGCTGGAGAAGTGTCCATTTTCAAATGGGTTGAAAGAAATCACCAGGAATACTGAGAAATATTCTAGTAGATATTTATGCTGAATGAAAGCAAAAACAACGTTTTTTTTAACTCATCAGTGATCTACCTCTTCAAAACGATCAAAAATAATGAAAGTAATAATGTTAATTTTCTAATGAATTATGTAGCTGAAAGCCATATTAACAATTGCCAGGAATTCTTGTCAGCTTTTCACTTACATCATTCACTATTATAAGAATGGAAGAAAAGTGAATTTCGAGTCTGGAAAAATCAGTGCTGTGTAGATTCAGAGCATCACATCGGAAATTATAAATGAAAATTCTACACCTGTAACTTTTAACTAATCATAACGTGTTTTTTGACAGATCGCCATGGCAACGGATGGATTTTAGTGGACATTTTTTCCTCGTAGGTACTCAACAGCTAATTATACTGGAAATTTTATGATGAGTATAACCCTGCAGCGGTGGCGCCAAGTCTGTCAGACCCGAGCGGATTTATTTCATACATAAAAGTGGGGGAGCCGGGCCCAGCAGCTTGGTGCGGCCAGTACCTTCCTACCGGTTAGTATATTAGTGATCGTGGTAGTATTCGCGTCGAGAATAGTATATTATTAAACGAGCAATTTATGATAGCCATAATTCACGACGGGTGACGTTTGCGTCACGAGCCGCAGGCGAGGGGCGCAAGTCACCCAAGTGAATTATGGCCATAAATTGCGAGTAGAATACTATACTTTGTCCACGACACTTAATTTATTTATTAATAAATAAAAGTCAGTAGCGATTTGACATATTACTAACCTCAAAATGTTGTGGCAGCTACTTCAAATAATTTGACATATATAGAGATGGGAGATACTGTAGAAAGTATCAATACAACGTACCGTTATAAATATATTGTTTTAAAATACTTAATATTAGAAAATATCGTTATGAAAAGTATCAATACTAAAAATTACAATATTTTATAGATACGATATATGTCAGAAACAAATCTCCCGAACAAAATACACAGATTTAATAGTTTATTCCATATTGTACCCCCATCTCTAGTCGTGAATTATGAACCATAATACACTACAGTGTATTATGAACCATAATTCACTACAGTTGATATATGGGTACCATATATCTTCAGTTAGGAGGTAAAATATTGACTTATTATTAGGTGGTCGTGGACAAAGTTTTTTATATTGGTTCTGTGCGACTTTTGGGTCTGTCAGACTTGGCGCCACTGCTAGTGTAACAAAAATTTTGTTGGCAGGTAAGTCAAATAATATTATGTTTTATTCACGAATGCAACAATTATTGTGATTTAGTTTTTATATTTATTAAAATAAACTATATTGTTTCAGGAAAATGAATTATGAGAAAGATCAGGCCAAATTGCTTCAGCTTCTAGATGAAGTTGTTAGTGACACAGAAAAAATATATGACGATGTTGAGTCTGAGGGAGAAGCCGATAGTATTCAAGCACATTTGTCTGACTCTGACACTGAACAGGAAGGTGTGAAAAAACGTTGTTATCTTTGCAAAAAAGACAGTAAAACGCGTTATTTCTGCAAAATTTGCAAAAAATTTATTTGTTTATCACATGCTGAATTTCTGTGCCCGAGTTGCATACCGGAGTCCGAAAACTGAAGAAACGGCTCAGCGATACCTTATTCTTTAAGATACAATACATTACTTTTTGATTTTTAGTTTTTTTCTCAAAGCAAATCGCTCAATTTTGTATGTTTGATTTATTTTTAATAAAAAGAGATACGTGTTAACTTTTACTTGACTTTTCAATATACAATGTTTTTCTGGGTATTGGCAGGGTTAATTCTGGTTAAAAGTGATGTATAAACATAATTAAGAAGAAGAAAAAATTAAATAGTCACAAACTGTATTTTTGAAAAATTTTAAAATGTGGGTCTGTCAGACTTGGCGCCACTACTCATGTTAAACATATGGGCGCCACCACTGCAGGGATAATGACTGAATATTTATTTGACAGTCTGGTTTTTAAAAACGCAAGGAAGCAATTTTTTACTACTTGTGGCTGCTTAAAACATATGTAAAACTGAATAATATTCTGAATTGTGTCTTGAGATGGTATTTTAGTGCAGCTACAACAAGTAGAAATCAACAATTTAAAGGTGTAAATTGCGACCTGCTTCATTAAGTTGCCAAGGTAACTAAATAATCAAAGTCCACAAAACCTTCTATGTTTTGCTGGTACTTGATGGAGACCAAAATGGAAGAATGAATTTCGGATATTTTATTTTCCAACACAATATGGTGTGGAATTTTCTTACCGAATACCACTCATGAATATTTTTAGAAAATTATCCGAAGACGGAAATAATTTGACCTCCAGTGGACATCTCTGAACCGGATAATATTCCTACAGGATTTCCTAATTCCATACTTTTTATTATTTTTTTTACGAATAAGTCTAGATCAAGAGCCTTATAACGATTTGCATAAAATATTTTTTTCCTACAATCACATTGAAAAGTAGGCTTTTTCGCTTGCTATTGACAACGAAAAGTTGACGTTTCTTGACGAGAGTAACTTTACGCTCGCCGAGCGTAAAAAATGGCAAAACGCTCGTTGCCCATAACAACCGATACTACAAACACAATTGTATTGACAGTGACAGATATAAAAGTTTGAAACATATTTGAATTGACATATTTAAACTGCCGTATTTCAAAAGTTTCTATAAATTCTAATTAATATTTATTTTTAATAGTTACAATTGAGTGATTGCAGAACAAATGTTGTATGTATTACGAGCAAAAACGTGAAATTATTGCTTTCGAGTAATTACCGCGTAACCATTACTCTCAAGCAATAATGTATCACTTTTCGCTCTTAATACATAAATAACTATTTCCATACATTTTTTTTCCTTTTCATAATTGCGGTTTCTCAAGTTATCAAATATTATTACGATATTGGAGATTATAAAGTTTGTACGAATTAATCATGCATCAGCCATATTCCCTACATTTTTATTCTTGGTAGCTTTTTATGAACTACCTACTGGTTAAAATTATGCATGAAAATGAAATATGAGTCTACTTCCAGATATTACGCGGTATATAACCGATACATTGATTCAATTTAAGATATATTTTATTTATTAACAAGTTTTAGATTCGACAGCTACATTCAATGTTCATGTTCTTGATAGTCTTTAAAGGTTTTTATTTCTCTCCTGGATGCTGTAGTTTTTTCAAAAGCCTTACATCAAAGTGTTTTTCTAACAAGAATAAATCGAACCATATCATTTATTTGGGAGAAAAATATACATTCGTAGTACTAGAAGGCATGAATAAATGTTGCTGCAATAATTATATTTCCCATTACCAGTATTTTATGAATTATTACATATTTGATATTCACAATCACGCACGGCTTAAGCTTGAAGACGAGTTGAATGATCCAAGAATATATTTACATGAATATTCATTTGGTTTTTTCAGGATAAAAGTTGAAAATTACACAGTAATAGTACATTGTTTACTGGGTAGGAAAAGCTTTACATTCCTGGACGACTGTGAAAATTGCTAAGTCGAGGCGCAAGCCGAGACTTAGCAACACAGAGTCCAGGAATGTGGCTTTTCCTACGAGGTAAACATACTATTTTTCCGCAAATCGTTTAAAATTCGACAGATATTGATTGATTAAAAAAAAACGCGATAATTTTATTCCCAAATAAATGGTGCTTTGAAATTGCTAATAAAATTACTTGGGTTACTATGGAAACGTATTGAAGTTGAATTGTCAAACTTGACGCTTATATATTTAATTGCTGGTGTTCTCGAAAGTGAAATGATAAGTGATGATGAAATTTCCATTCCTGGGACTCCTCCAGAGCTGGTTGAGGCAGTGAATACTGCTTCATTAGAATTATTGCCAAAGAAATCAAGAGAAAAGTACGAAAATGCATACAGACGTTTTATGGATTATCGCATGAGTAAAAATACGAGTTCTTTCTCAGAAAATGTTGTAATGGCATACTTCCTAGACCTTTGTTTAAAGATGAAATCTTCAACATTATGGGCCAATTATTCAATGCTGAAGTCAACCCTTGCACTTAAACACAATGTAGATATATCTACATACTCAAAACTTCGTTCTTTATTGAAACGGCAAACTCAAGGTTATAGGGCAAAGAAATCTAAGATTTTAACGAAGGAAGAAATTGAAAAATTTATCCAGGAAGCTCCAGAAAAAGAAAATTCAATGATTAAGGTAATTTACAAGGTTTTAATTTCTATTTAGATTATAGCTTTATTTATTTTTTAGGTGGCTGTAATATTTGGTATTTCTGGGGCCTGTAGAATGGATGAGTTAGTCCGAATGACTGTACACGATATAGAAGACTTAGAATCTAAGCTTTTAATCAGCATACCTGATTCGAAAACCAACAAACCAAGATCATTTGTAATTAATCAGATCTACTTGAATGTTTATCGAAAGTATGTTTCGTTAAGACCAGAAAATATGAACAGTGACCGATTTTTCTTTAAATATCAAAGCTGAAAGGGTTGTAGACAAGTGGTAGGAATTCATCAATTTAGAAAAATGCCCAAAATAGTTGCTACTTATTTGAACTTGGTAATTCCGACAGAATATACTGGTCACTGCTTTCGTCGGTCTTCTGCAACAATATTGGTTGACCCTGGTGCCGACATAACTAGTTTAAAGAGGCATGGCGGAAGTCATCAAACGTTGCTGAAGGATATATCGAAGAATCGCTCAACAATAAGGTTGAGGTGGCAAATAAAATTTTCACAGTACAAAATATTCAACAAAATGACCCTACCACCCTGCATGTTGTCCAAAATGTTTCTCATAGTTCTAAGAGTGTTCCTCCAATGTTCAATAATTGTACTAACTGTCAAATTACTGTAAATATAACAAATTGATCTTAAAAATGTATTCAGCAATGACTTGATGTTTTCAAAATATAAATTAATTCCTTATTAGCAATGTGTTTTCAATCATTTATGTAGAACACTAACAACTGTACGGAAATATCATTTCCTTACAGTAAGGAAATGACATTTCCTTACAGTAAGGAAGTCCTGACTTTTTCTTCAAGAAATTTTGACAAGAAATTTTGACAAGAATGTCAAAATTTCCTAGCGATTTGCGGAAAATATAATATAGTTGCCAATCGTTTTTCCAGTTGAAAAAAATAAGTGACCTATCAAATAACACTATTCTTACACTATGTAATGGTATTTTATTCACCACCATATATGTAATGCTGCCTTTACTAACGTCATTGAAGGTTAGAAAGTGTCATATGATACACCTTCACTTTCCGCTCTATTTTTTCCGATGAGAGAACTTTTTGTTTAAATTGCACAGCTACTCGCTTCAACTCAAGGTATTCCCAAGTAACAATTTATGCTGATTATTCATTGAAAAAGCGCTTAAGCAGTTTATTGTTTAGTCTAAAGCTGAATATCGGTATCAAACTTATGTTGAATAAACCCTTGTTGAGCTGATATTCACCCAAAAGTGGAGAATTTAAACAGCTATTACTGGACATTATGGCTGCCAGTCATGACTGAAGGATAGCTTCTTCAGCTCTTATTCAGTCGTAGTTCTGCCTTTATGCAGATTGTGTAGTGTAGTGTAGCTGATTTAAATTGCTGACAAAGCTTCTATGCAGCTCTTGTTCAGTTCACCTTCAAAGCGAAAACAAATTAATATGCATTATACATTTTTTCAATTTCTGAATTTTATATTATTTATTCATCTCAACTACCTCAGTTACATGCTATTGTAATTGAAATTACAAATATTTTCACCTACCTTCTTTTTCTTCCTTCCTCCAGTGGGGATTGAACCACCTAGGACCCGTGGATTATCATTTAACAATCGATTCATCTTCAGCCTCTGAGCCAAACGAACACATGCTAAATGTTTGCGAATAATGGTATTTGTAAATCTACATGACGCATGATACAGAAATATCAGCGACTATGTGTTTATTAAAAAAAAACTAACTAATTGGAAAACAGCTTTCAATTTATTATTTGAAAAATTCAATAGACGTGATGGAGAGCCCCCATTGAAAAAAGTCCAAGTTATGCCAAGCTCCACTGCTACATAAACATATTTATATCATGTATTAGAAGTACCGAACGTTCAATTGAACTAAACAATTGAACCTGATGATGAACGGCCACCAGCAAGACCAAGCAACATTATTAGAGCAACTGATGTTTTCATAAATTCACCAGAACCTGATGAACTGCCACAAGCATCACCAAGCAGCATTATAAATGCAAATGATGTAATGAATGCAAGCTTCATAAATTTGCCAGTCAAGTGACATAATTAAAAACATAACCTAAAAGTCGCTGAATGATATACACGACTGCATGCATAAATTCTCATATTAGCGAATATCAAATGGCTGAAGTAGTATATAATATATTTCAGTATCTATATTTTGTTCACACACTACGTATATCTGAACAATATTTTCCAAATGGGCTGAGCTAGAAATTCTTCAGTTTGTGTTAATAAAATCTGAACAGTGGTTCTTAACTTTACTGAATAAGGGTTTATTCAGTGTATACTAAGCTGACTATGAATAGCTGAGCTACAGTTGTTCAAGATTTCTGTAAAAGCGCTTAACCAGCTCATGTTAAGCCATTTTTAAATAGCTGAACAATGAAATATTTCATGAGCAGTGAAACGCTTTTTCAGCCTGTATTCTGCTAGTAATAAAAGGCTGAACAACACCGGATTAGGTAAGCTGAAGCAATGCTTATTCAACCCAAGTTCAGCTACATAAACATATTGCTGAACAATATCTACTGAGTTGGCTGAAGAGGCACCGGTAAATTATACCGGTAAATTATTCGAAATCAATTGTTCGAAAATCAATTTTTCGAATGACCGATTATTCGAAAATCAATTATTCGAAACTCAATTGTTCGAAATCAATTTTTCGAAATCAAATATCTGGAATAGATTTAATAAATTTAAGAGGACACCGGATTTCAGTTAAAAATTCTTTATTGTTATTACCAAAACTCTCCACCTCCACCAGATCTTATTACGTTGTGGTTATCTACTTAGAAGTAATGTTGTGGTAAATTTTAGTATAAATGTAAGAGACGAATAGTTAAAAATTATGTTAAGTAAATTTTAAATAAAAAAGAACTTCCCTTCACACTTAGGCACAGGCTTAGGACTGTCAGCGTAAAGCAGGCATGTTTAGAAGTTTTGTTTAATTTTTCGTTTTTTTTTTGTATTTTTTGTTTTTCTTTGTTTTGTTTTTCTTTTTTAAAGGAACTTCCCTTCACACTTAGGCACAGGCTTAGGACTGTCAGTGTAAAGCAGGCGTGTTTAGAAGTTTTGTTTAATTTTTGGTTTTTTCGTATTATTTGTTTTTTTTGTTTTGTTTTCCTTTTTTGGTATTTTTTTTCTTTTTTTGACTTTTTTTTTCGGTTTTTAAAATTTTTTTGTTTATTTTTTTTTGGTATTTTTTTTTAATAACAATAAAATATAAATTGATAACTCAAGTTATGAGCTATTCCTTTTAGATAATCTAAAATATTGGTTGGATCGAAATTTTCTACCAGATTTAATATTCGTTTTGCGCAATCAACATACTTTTTTCTTGGAGTTGGCGTAGGTGCTCCTGCAGTATACTGGTCGATTTTCAATTAATTTAAGGGATGAGAAAATGAGGGAGATCGTCGCCTGTTTCTCCTGTCAGGGCGTCCTATCCAGGTATCTTCGAAATAATCGACTACCGGTTGTACTTCTTCTGAAAATAGACCTGCATCGTCTAGTTCGTTAAATGCTTTTTCTACAAATTGTACGGGAACAAAAGCAAGTGCATTTAGCAACCTTATTTTTAAAGAAAATTCTGCATCGATGTCATATCGTTGTTTTAAGCCAGATGATTGAATTTTTCTATATACACACTGACAGAAATGAAAACAACATCCTCTTATTGTGGCTTCTTGAAAAGCAATCGACACTGCGTTTATCATAGCTTGTTCAAAATCTATCATGACTGTTTTTGAAGCAGCTGTCGGACAAAGATTTTTGATCTCCTGAAGAAATGTTATATAGGTACTTCGTGCTTTAGATTTCATTTCGCTCCGTTATAACTCTTGACTTACATTTCTTTGAATAAAAAAATTCACATTTCCAATATATTTTAGTGCCGATTTGTTTATCTTTGACAAACAAAAAACCATTCAACAATAGCTTGGGATTTCCCTTTTCGCTGGTAACAAATTCCATTTTAACAATACAAAATTGCAAAGTAAAGGTGTCTACGTCATCGAAATAATTAGACTAGTCAAAAATTGCGTTCGTTTCTTGTATTTATACTTAAATCCAATAATAACAATAAAGATTTAGGTACCTACCTATTTATAAAATCTACCCTAATAGGTATTTATGTATAATTTAGACCTACCGTTGTCATTAGGATTTCCCGTTATCGCAAAAGATTTCTAAGAGATAAACGCTTAACAAACATTTAATAAGGTAAACAAAGTAATAAAAACTTCTATCGTTCTATTTTTGTATATTCTATTCAGAATATTGAATTTCGAACAATAGATTTTCGAACAATTGATTTTCGAATAATTGACTTTCGAAGAATTGACTTTCGAAGAATTGATTTTCGAATAATTGATTTCGAACAATTGACTTTCGAAGAATTGATTTCGAACAATTTACCTAGATCCCTTATTCAGTATGTAGTTCAGCTTTATGGATGCTGCTGTACAATGGCATCTATATTCTAATTATTATTCTATTCATTCCATTCTAATTCCATTTTAAGTATTCCAATTATTCTAATCATTTTAATCAGTACAATTACTATTAACATTAGTGTTAGTAATAAGTAGTTTAATGTATACTTGTAAAGTGAGTTAATAAACAAAACATGTCCCAGTGATCCAGGTAGTTATTTTATTCCTGTAAGATGACACACCGAATGACCAGCAACACCACCTATTCAGAGGCCCTTACACACCTATAATTCACCAAGTATCCATAGAATACATACATTACACTCGTACATGTTATCATATCAATCGTGGATAGGACAACACTTACACATATTTCTTCATTCATTTCTACAACTTTTCTGTTTACATGTAGTAGGTACCCACTTAAAAACTCAAGCATAAACTGATTTGTTCCGTTTTATCCCAATGGGTCACATTCAAGATCACAAGAATTTATTTTTTCAATACTTAGCCCATCAGCAAACATTTTCAGACCAGCTCCATAACGCTTTCATAAGTTCATTGGGACTTACTGGTGTCACTTACATGGAATTTCTTGCGAATTGTAATACCCGTGAACGATACACTTCTCAGGGTCCTCAAGATTTTAGACTGTGGTCACGTTAGTCACGATCAAGTAATAAGTGGTTTGAAATGCGATATCAACCATCTTGAGTATCATCTGATACTGTATATTCACTGCAATATACTAACGTTAATGACAGATGATACGTTTTGTTAAAGCAACAAATAAAGAGTACATAGGTACTCGTATTGTGTTTAAGGTTACGTGAAATTCGAGTGAGAACGATGTTATTGAATGATAAATATAAGTTGATTACGGAAAAAAATGAGTTTGTTTTTTCATATCTTTATCATACAGGTCAAGCTAACTACAGTTTGGTTGGAAATGTTTTGGATAATACAAAAGTTAGCAGTAGCAGCTGTCCAGTTGATACGAAAAAGTCGGTTCATGATAAATCATTCTTGGACTGTAAATATTTTCAGCCCACATTTTTCAATAGATTCAAATGTTTTTCAACAATCATTCCAAAATTTCATTGTAACGCAGTATGAAGCAAAATTTGCACATACTCCTGGGCTGCTATTTATTCAGTAGCTTCCAACAATTAAAAAACGATTAATTACTGTTTTCAAGACATACAGAACACAAAAAGCTGCCTATGTCTTTAATTTGATAAATTTATTGGAAAATATATTATTTTGGTAGACTCAGATGTGAAAAATAAGTTAAGAATATTCGATATGTTGTTTATTAATTCGTTAAAATAAACTACCAAACATTGCCATTCATATTCAGCATAAAAATGGAAACCATGAATATGGTTCACCCTCATGTTTTGCCGTGGTTTTGCGAGTTTGCGTTTTTTGGTGCTGGAAGAGTTCAAGATTTGTGGATTTGCAATTGAATATTATGCAGCATGGAAGTTGAGGATTTGCTCGAATTCCAATCCACCACATCCATTTCAGTTCGATAAAGTAGAATAGGGCTGAATTATTCGTTTTCAACAAGTAGCTAGCCGGTTAAGCTTGACACCTTTAGAGATAAAGTAGGATTTCAGATTTTGGAAGGTGCTTGAAATGTTGTGCTAGAGCCCTACAAAATAAACATCAAATCTCACAGGCTTGACTGAGCTCTGAAGGTGGCATAGGTACTGATGAATGAGAGCAGTGAATGGCAGGCTGTGTGTTGGAAATGGAGAACTCAATTTGCCACATACTGGGCTCATATTGTATCTGACACGAAGTGTATATAAATAGATTGTAGCTTATTTTCTCAAAAATAGATAGATGGATCGTTTTTTGTGACTAAGATTCATCTTTTCGCCAGGGTTCGTCACAAAATATCAACAAAGGAATTAACATAAACAAAAATTAAGGGCTTCACCCACGGACATTGTTACTTTGTTTTATCATAGATTTACATAAATTTTATATTTTTAAAATTAGAAACTTATTAAATTCATATTCATTGTTATTGCTTAACTTGTGGAATTTCATTTCAACTTCCTTCCTACTGAATTTATAGTCACACACTTCCAGATATCATATAGTGAATGCTTAAATAACAGGACAGAACTTTATTCATAGTTTCGGGGTTAACCTATTCTTTTTATAAAAAGTAAAAAAACCACGTGGCGCTCAACTTATTTAACTCCCTTTTCTTTTAAACTACAGTTCTGTTTTTTTTTAAGTTCGGCGAAAACCACCCCTGAGAATCATTTTTGAATACAAATATTTTTTTTCAATAAATTTTAAAGTTACATTTCATTTGACATCCAACAATTAGTAACTAACGTTTCATTTGGCACCCAATGTTAGAAAACATAACGTTTCATTTCATTTCATATTCTTCCACTAACTATGGTCAAAGCTATTTTGGTAAATTGATGAAGAAGCTAAAATATAAACTAGCTCGTAGCTTTAGTACACCAATAATACTATAAGTTAATCTAGTAGCTTCAGAATATTCATTTTGTGTAATATTGATATTGAGGTAGTGAACCAGGTAATAAATATCATTCGCAAGAAAAACTATGTATAACTGGACGACTGTAGATAGGACATTCTAAAAGTATATGATGTAACGACTCCAGGTGATCCAAGTTACCAACAGCAATTTTCTGGCTGTTTGATCCGCCAGTTTGTTGCCCTCATGAAACTAGTGCTCTGGCATCCAGGCTATCATGACCTCGCAATTGTTTCCAAGTGCACTCAAGCCGCCAATGCCATCCCATCTGTGCTTGGAGTTAATCTTAATGAAATCAAGTGCATTCAGTGCAGTTTGGCTGTCTGTGAAAATGGTTGCTAGACGATATGTCTTTTCCTGCCTCTTAGTTTCTCTAACGCAGTGGTGAAACGCTGTCACTTCCGCTTGGAAAGTTTTGACGTCCTAGATAGGACTTTTGGAATAGCAATCATTGGTTTCAGCCCTACAATTCCGAATCCTACCCCTACTTCTTCCCTAGAGGCGTTTGTATATCAGCCTGTATTTGTACACCTTTTTCCGATTTTCCTCGCCCCTGTAATAGTTATTTATTATTAAAGCTATATCTTGTAGTCGTTGCATCATTCGGATGCA
>CAJUYH010007411.1:0-17639 GCA_910591685.1 Galerucella tenella | reverse complement strand
ATAACCTCATAGAACAAACTATAGAACCGATAGTGATCTCTCTCGACCTCTCTCGACGAGTCTTCGGATGATTCTTGTATGGCCAGAGGTATGACCAGAGGATGATACTATAGATTGAATTTTATATTTCCCATAAATGGAATGTTTACTTTACTTAATATACATTAATTCATTGTCAATAAATTTGAATTATGAAAATTAAACTATATTTTCTTCAATTAGTTTAATTTAATCAAATGAAAATATAACTTGTTAATAGGCCTGAACGAATGAATTTTATTTCAATTGTAATGTTGACCGAATCTAATTAAATAAGCAAAATGAACTAAGAGCGTTATCTCCGCCACTGCCGCAATGTTTATCGTTTATCTGGAATTGTTCAGTTTTATTACCATATTGTATTTTGAGCTGAAACAGGGATGTATAGATAACCAATACAGACACCTACTTGTTTTGCATTAGAATTTTAGTATTTACTTGTAAAATTCTTAGGATCACTCTGTAAGAGATAAATTTCTATTTGAATATTTAATGAGGCTACTGTGCTGTCAGACATTAAGGAATAAACTATAGCAATTTGATTAAAATTTGAGGATAATAAGAAAATTGATAGCACGATTTCAAAGAGTAAAACCGCAATAAACCATAGGCGGACATTGGAATTTAGGCAGGATAAAATAAATCAATTGTATCTCAATTCTCCAAAAGCAAATAAATATGGACAATAAGTAGGATATTTAAACGTGGAAACCTAAACATGAAAATTATGCGCACATACTTATACCTTGATTGGATCGTATTCTTACCCAAATACACTGTTACGGCAAATTTATCACTTCTAAATATATTTGAATTCTAATGGTATCAGGGTTCTATTGTCCTCGCTACCTGCGGTTCACTATACAGGACGAATCTAGCGAAAGTTGCTAACTGAACACTTATTTACATGAAGAAGCGCCTACAATTCTGTTTAATTCTTTGAATTACCCTGAAGTGTTTCAGACATGTTTTTGAATTCATAATGAGCTCTACAGCTATTAATATGATAAAAATACACTATAATAAGTTTGTAGAGTCAATACAATTATAATTCAACTTCTGAGCTGCAAGTGGTAAACGCCAAAATGATGTAGCAAAATCGATTGTTCAATCGGGGTAATTCCTATCGATCTTACTAGCTACAAATTTCAAAATTCTCCTCTGAACTGTCTCTATCAAATCCAATTTACTATCAAAAGTTATCCCCAGATCTCTGACCTCAGTACATTTAGTTAAGTCCTCATTATCGATTTGGTATTTGTATAAAATGGTATAAGATTTACGGCTAAATGTTCAAAACCGTAATTATTCCCTTCACAAGGAGAAAAAAATTACAGCAACTCCGCTAGCCAATTTTAGGCGACGTGAGCATTCCTTTTGCGACGGAGGTGAAATATCTAGGAGTAATCTTAGATAAACAACTCACCTGGAGCGCCCACTTGGAAAGAGTTATTAACAAAGCCAGATTATCCCTCTGGAATCTAATAAGGATATGTGGAAAATCTTGGGGTATGAGCCCAAAACAGATTTACTGGATTTACCAAACAATGGTAAAGCCAATGGTCACGTATGGCTCAGCAGTCTGGTGGACCAAAGGTCTGCAAAAGACAGCTAGAGCAAAGCTGCAAGGCTTGCAGCGAACAGCATGCCTGGTCATTACCGGAGCAATGTGTTCCACAGTCCACACCAACGGCGGCTATTGAAGCCCTCCTGCAACTGAGGGAAGCCAGGAGAGCGGCTCATAGAATGCTATCAGCGGAGAGGCAAATAAATGGAGAGACTATGAGGAATCACTCAGGATTGATGAGGGAAATACAAAATCATCACATTCTTGAGATGCCCTCGGATCTTTCTGTTACAAACTGCACGTGGATAAACCCTATAAAGGTCCTCACTCCCACGAGAGACCAATGGGATAGCAAAAAAATCTACTTCCTAGAAACGGACTACATGATTTACACTGACGGATCCAAAACCGGAAACGGGGCTGGAGCGGCGGTCTTCAGCAGGAAACTCAGAGTGAAAATCACAGCCAACCTGGCAAGTACGCTACCGTCTTTCAGGCTGAAGTATACGCCATTGAACTGGCTGCAAGAGAGCTGATGAATCAACTTGTAGAAAAGAACATACACATCCTGTCAGATAGCCAGGCTGCTCCTAAAGCACTGAGCTCGAACAGGATAAAATCTAAGATGGTATATATCTGTCTACAAT
Source organism: Galerucella tenella (assembly GCA_910591685.1). Taxonomy (NCBI): domain Eukaryota; kingdom Metazoa; phylum Arthropoda; class Insecta; order Coleoptera; family Chrysomelidae; genus Galerucella; species Galerucella tenella. The sequence goes on along the minus strand of CAJUYH010007411.1, from coordinate 15,386 downwards.
CCCTTGAAATACTAGACAAGGAAACAGAGTCATTTTGACCTGGGAGCCGGCGCATCGAGGAGTGGAGGACAATGAGGAGGCCGACACTCTGGCAAAAAGGGATCAGAGACTTTGCGGAAAGCACTGCTAGATCAGCCACAGCTACCTGGACGGAGAGGAAAACCTACACGTACAGGGCAGATTTACCGGGGCGTTCATATACTACTCTTCGAGAACAAAAAATAAGCAGATTCTGGAATGGAGTAGAACAAACCTACGCATTCTGTCGGGACTGCTTACAGGACATTGTCGATTAAATTACCACCTAAAGAAGATGAGACTGGTTCAGACCTCGGACTGTCGGTTCTGTAATTTGGAGGATGAGACTGCGGAGCACATACTATGCTCATGCCCAGCCTTGGGCAGGGTAAGGTATAATATATTCGGTTTTAGTACCTTAGAACCGAACGGCTTCAAAAAAGTATCTCCAAATATAACCATGGACTTCATCAGAAGAACAGGCTTGTGGGGTGAATTGTAATCCCTAGGGGTGAGCCACAATAGACATAACGAAGGTCGCAGTGGATGTGGCGAGAAGGCCCCACTCACATAGAACCTAACCTAACCTACGGCTAAAGGAACAGTAAAAGTCAAATGAAACGCACAACTAAGGTTGAGACTGCATTATTTAAATATCTGCTATCCCCATCAAACAGATTTACGTTTTTTAGGTCACAATTGAAGTATTTCTAATACATTTTAGCGAAAACTTACCATAAATCATTGAAATTAATGGAATTTTTATGAATTTTGGTGTTTGTCTTGTTCGTTTCATTGTACTTTGACTGTACATACTTTACATTTACTTAAATTTAGAAAAAGACGATTTCTTGTACACTATTCATTAACTATATTTAATTCCAATTGGAGCAAGTGACAATCAAACTGAGATTTTGTTTCTAGAAATATTTTTAAATCGGGAACAAATGATATTTTTTAGATTCTAATGCAATAGGAAGGTCATTTATAAAGAGCAAAAACATCTAGGTTGGACCCTAATGTTGGGAAGCTATATTTTAGGTTATGTTATATGTTTTATGTTACTTTTTCTCTTATTTTTTGGGAATCAAACCACAATCATGTTTTTTATTTTTTTATTTCGACGTTTCGGTAGCGTTCCAGCTATCTTTGTCAAGATTAAATAATGATAAAATAATTTTTGGTCCCTATCTGACACAACAAAAAAAATATGACAACTATACAATCAATAATATTTCGAAGTTTAAGACTACAAAACTTTGTTGTCAAATTTTATTAAGGTCCATTCATAGTAGATCACATCTCTGGTAAAATGTGAAATAAAATATTTTATTTTATGACATTCCAAAGATATGATAGTCTACTAGAAATGGATTCCAGTGAAGTGCACGTTCCAGGAACGGTTTTTATTGGGATAGCGCTTTTTTTCGCTTATTTTGGAAATGTTGTTAATAAAACGAGTTTGTTGTTACTTTTTTGTGTATGATTATTTTTGTTTTCAAAATATGTATAGCTCAGTTTGGTGATTTTCTGCATTGAAGTGTGTATCGATTAACAACTATTCCAATGATAAATCATAAGAAAACCTGGATAAAAACTTATGATTCTATCCTGATAACGCGCTAATTGATTATTGGAAATTTTTCTTTCTAACATTGGTAACCAAATTTGACTACATTCGGCTGAAATACTAGCTACACATCTATCTGCATTTAGTTGTATTAAAGCACTTTCTTTGATTTTTCGTCTTTTATTATTGGGCTCTTTCAATATTATTTTTGTCGAATCCCATTGAATTTTATGCCCCTCTTCCCAAGCATGTTTACAAATACCTGACTTAAAGATATTCTTGTACTTTGCCTAATTTAAATTAAATTTTTTAAATAATAGCAATTTTGTTACCTTTGGCAAAGCAAGAGGAAACTCTTGAAACTGCTTCGGCTATGTCACATCGACAAACGTGGCATTGAAATATAGCCGATTCTTGAGTATCTCCATGCGACCATGTAAAAGCAAAACAGCTCGCTTCATTACTATCGGCTGGACCGCGAGCGTAAAACAGAATACGATGTATTTCATAACGGGATATGACAGAATTACTTAGAGCATCATATAACCTAAAAAAAATGTATATATACATATACAATAGTAGCGATAGATAGATCGATTTTTGATTCAAATTTACTAATTTTAAAATCAATCTGTGTACCGCTTATTCAGTTAATAATGAAAAAATGAACTACTCTACGCATATGTATTTCCCGTTTCATTTTATCGACAAGTATAGGATTGTGCTGAACTAAAAAACAAACATAAGGTTTAATTACGATAAAAAGATGTCACTTTTAGTTACTTTCCTGCTTATTAGAATAAATATAAATTTACCAGTTATGAAATCAAACAATTTTATTTTGTTAAATCTACATTGTATTTAAACATAAAGTGACGCGTTTCGCTAACACAGTAGCTTTATCAAACGAAATTTACCAGCCTTAAATACAATTTCTACTCAACGTCTAGGGCAATTTACAGCTTACGGGTTGGCAAAACCATGATATGGACACTCTGAACCACAGCTCTGAATGCGCCAGAGTGCTGCCTCCTAGAGAGTCCCGTCACTTAATAAATTATTAAAATTGTTAAATTTATGAGAATCAGAATGAGAACTGTAGTAGTAATTGCAGATACTTCCACGTATTTTACCGCTATCTTAACCTAACAACTGCAGACAAACGTTTTACGACGTATAGTTTTATCCACTAATAAACATGTCTTGAGTTGTTCACTTTCTGTTTTTACAAACTATTGTGCTATATATTTGTGAGGTGCACCCGGTAAGATTAATTTTTATAAAATAATTATTCTTCTATAAAGTTTTGAACTTCTCATCCATGAAGAAAAACGTTCAGTTTGGCTGAAAAGATGTGGAAGCCAATCTTTGGATTTAACAAGGCAAAAACAATTATTTATTGTGTACTTTTTTGTAATAAATAAAATATATGTATTGTATTGAATTAAATTAAAAAGCAAAATGAATAGTCAAGAAAGTGTAACTAATGTTAATGTGATGACCTTGAATTGTATTACAAATTTTATGCAGGTTTGATTTTAATCCACTATATGAATTTGAATTACATTTGAAAAGCATTATTTCACAATATTCGAATTTATAAAACAATCTTATGAACGCCATTGGGATAAAAAATATGGGTCATCATATTAACAATAGTTACACTATAACTTGGTTATCATTATTTTTAATTACCATCAGTAAAACTGATTTATGGGCGGATTTGTTTACAAAAATAATGGACCAAAGTTTCATGTCTAACAAGAACATGCTTTTTCATAATAAAATATTCTTTGTCAAATACGAGGGAGCTCCATGAAGATAAAACAAGGAATAAAAGTGTATCAAGTAGAAACGCTTAATCTTAACTTGGCCCAACTTAATAAAATAAATATCCCAATGGAGAACCAATTATACAGTCCACATTAAGCAAACTTGAGAAACAATTTAGAGATTTAGGGTAATAGAGACCTCCCTAAAGGTAGTACAAAAGCAATATCTGAAAAAATAATAATAGTAATAATAATATAATAGTGATACAAAATAAAAGAGAAAAAACTATTAAAAACTGATAACATAACTGAATGGTAATTTATCTATATAATTAAAAAAATAATACTATTTTTTAATTGTTTTATTTAACCATTAATTTAATGAATTGAATAAGGTCGCAGTCATTAGCAATTTGATTAAAAATTGAAAATAATGAAAATTCACCTGACTTATAATATATTTTTATCATATTGATAGCACGAGAATCTAAAACCGCAATAATCCATAGGCGGGCAATGGAATTTAGGCAGGATAAAATAAATCAAATGTATCTCAATTCTCCAAAAGCGATTAAATATGGATAATAAGTAGGATATTTAAACGTGATAACCTAAACATAAAAATTATGCGCACATACTTATAATAGAAAATAGTACTTTCATAGGCTCCGCCCAAATGCATCTTGCGCTTGATTGAATTTTATTCTTACCCAACTACACTGCTAAGTCACGGCAAATGTGTCACTTCTAAATATATTTGAATGGTAATGGTATTAGGGTTCAGTTTGGCTGGAAAGAAGTGGAAGCCAATCTTTGGATTTAACAAGGCAAAAACAATGGAAAAAAATATGCCATTGTCATTTTGGTCAGGCCTGTTCAGGACTTCCTGTTTGTCATTGAAATATGTGAAAACATGTTTTATTTCTTGGGTATTTTTTGTAATAAATTTAGTATATAAACTTGATGATCATTGTTTTATTTTTCCCGCTTCAGGCATTATATGGTTGATTTAACTTGAATATTTGATTGTTATTATTATAATAATCAATATAAATCTAATGTTAAGTAACTTTGAATGTCAAAAAATGGACCATAAATGCGATTTTACAACAAAAGTAAAATTTCAGTAATTTTGAACATGCCGCCAAGAACAGGAATTTTCTTATTCGACTGTTGGCGAAGATCTGAATCATTTCAAATGTGTTAAGAGCTACGGACGGGTCTCTCAAGGTGGCTATAACTGTACAAATTGTGGGCGCAGCGGGTCAGTTTCCATTCTATAAGTAGGTTATTTGTGGACAAAACTTCAAGACGTTGTTCGATCAATTCCAATTTCTCAATCATTCGAATTTAGCAGCATAAAATACATAAGAACATGCAAATATTTTAGCTAATTTATTATCAATATTATAAAAAATAATTATTACAGAAAAGAAAATTTGTGTAAATTTTTGGAAAGCTTGGTCATATATTTTCATTTATATGAATATAAGAATCATTAAATATTGATTTGATATGATTATATAAGATACAGAGATTCTAAAGAAATCACTTATTTTTATTTTACATGTGTGATTACATTTATTTTAGTAAGAAAATAAGCACAAAATTCAACCATCCGCCATCTTATCTCAAACACTAATCAGAAGAGAGTGACGTCGTACTTTCGCAAATATCTATGATCCAAACATATGTTTTGAATTACATTGTGGAACCGCACACCATCGATACATATTAGGAATCATCTCTATGATAACTAATCGCACAAAATTATTAAAATTTTGTTTGTATATCAAAATAAACTAAGCTGTCAAGTGTTTGAAGTTTGACTTTGACACAGATCATAGATAACCTATCGACACAGATCACCTATAAATGGTATTTACGAATTAATGATGTCATAGATGATGCCATTACTATTCTAGCGTTTTGGCGCATAATTTGAAATGTGATTTTAAAAGTTGAATTTTTCCTTTAAAAACTTTTTTTCTTATAGAAATAACATTTATTGTAGATAAAGTATATACGTGAAAACATCGTGGAGCAGTTTTTCAAAATCAGTCATCATGCCTATTGGGAAAAGTAGAATTCGATAGATGGCGCTCTGAAATGTCATCTTAGCAGCGAGTAAAACAAATCAGCTGCCGTATATGCCCTTTGATATTTAAGTGATTTTATTTTGCTGTTTTAGTTATTTACAATGTGTGTTTTGTAAAACTTTTGCTTCAAGTGTTTTAGCATTTTGGGTTCTTAAACTAAATTTTGACTAATATTTTTATTTTTGGAGTAATAGGTATGGTTGATATTTGTGAAAAGTACAACGACTTCGTGTTTTTATTTAATTTTTGATATAGTAATTTCTACAAAAGTTGCAGGGAAGGTACGTTTTATTGAATAATATTTTAAATCTTTAATACCGACTTATTTTCTCTTGGATCTGCAATGAAAACAAAAAATAGAATAACATAACCTCTTCCATAATATCTCTGATTATATAAGAATATTACCTCAGAAATGATGGCAGTTGAGTTAAATAGAAAAACACAGTTTTAAACTTGTCACTGACACAAAATTAAACAAATAAAGTACGAATTTACGGTAATTACGTTGACTTGCATATAATTCAAAAACAATGCAAAACGAATTATTTTACTCGTTGCGACAGTTACAATTTTCTTCGCCAGAGGTCTCATTGAATTCTACTCTGCCCAATTAGCTAAAATATTTGCCTGTGAGTGACTGTATAATTATTATTTAGAGATCAAGACCATAACTTGAAACGTGAAATTGTGAAAGACCGCAGTTTTCCATTCGTCATTTTGGTTTTCTCATTTTTCCAGGGCTGGAATCGTAATCAGTGGCAAAAAATGTACATATCAATTTTGGTAAAAATTAGTTATTCAATTTTTTGTTTAATAATTGTTTATTTATTGTTCATAACTAATAACGGGCTAATTACCACACAACCTTGTATTATCGAGATATCAACAACTTTCTGCAAAAAGTTTCAAGTCGATTCTAGCATTTTCAAATTATTTTTCGATAGCATGAAAATTTGTACATTACATTGATTGGATTATTTGTGAGAATGTATCTTATTGTTTTTTATGCCTATTTTTTAAGCTAAAACGACACGAATTCAAATAATAAATAAATCAAGTTTCTTACACGACAAGCCCTTGAGAAGACGATGGCACCGATACTGAAACTTTTATTCCTTGTTCGACGCTTTGTTCATTTAAAATTGTCATGTTGCGCTGAATCTCAGCTTCGGATTTAGGCGCGTTGATGGCCGCCGCGCCCAGATATGTTACTCCTGAGAATATCGTACAATCTTGATCCACATCTGAAACTTTGTTAATTACAACTCAACATTATGGGACATTTTATATAAATTTTAAAGTTTTCCATACTGAAATAGAATCATGCTACAATTGGATGATCAAAAACAGTGCCATAGTTTTATTAAACAATATATAGGGCGTCCAGAAATCTATTTGAAATCACCTTATTCATAGCTGTTTCCAAGGGTTTAAGATGGCACTGTAACATCGATTTAATTCAAATAACTTCGTCAGGCAGCACATAAAGTAGTCAAACAAAAGTAAACTAAATATATACCAAACCAACTTTTTACAAATGATACAATTACAGCAATAATCAAGTTCAACCCTGTAAAAAATAGTGTACCAAGGTTAATGTGGTTGGATAGCCAATTATCCTTCAAAATTCATAAATTGAAAGCTACAGAGAAGGCAAAAGTAAGGTAGCATGGCTGAGGAGATTACTGGGTAATGTGAAAGGGCCAGGAGAGTGGAAGAGGAGGGTAATTGGTAGGACGGTAGAGCAGAGTATGCTCTATGGCGCGGAAGTGAGGTGAAAAAGCATGGCTGAATGCGAGGGTTAGGCCACTTCTGCGGGTGCAGAGAGAAATACTCCTGAGGGTGGTGCAGGGGTACAGGACAGTGGGTAGACTGGCAGCAGCGATGCTGTCAAGGTGCTATTCATTGGACATGATGGCTAGAGCAAGACAGAAACGCTGGAGGGGTGCGACCAGAGAGGAAGTACAGGAATGGATGGATGAGGAAATGGAGAGAATTGGGATGAGCATAAGGAAGCGCTAAAAGGAGCGATTGGGAGCAGGAGTGATTAGGTGGACCGGAAATTCGGAGAGGTGAACTACATATTGACGCAGGTGTTCACAAGACATGGGTCGAGAGTAGGTTACATCCACAAGATTGGGAAAAGAGACATGTGAAGTGGAGGATGATGTGGGACATGTGTTGATGCTGGAAGAATGAGGAAGTTCTGAAGAAGTTGGAAAATAAACTAGAGGAGGCGGTGTATTGGGGAAATAAGGTGGAGATAATGTTGAGGAGCGAGGAGGAATGGATGGAGATAAGTGGCGCAGTAGAGAGCATGATTAGGGAAAGAGAAGGACTTGATATGGTATATGAGAGGTAAGAGGGAAAAGATGTCATTAAAAGAAACGTAAAACGTCTGCTAGAGCTGTTGCCAGGAGAGAATATTGTTTTGATGGGGAGTAAATGAAATTTGAATAAAAGATGCATTTTTGGATAAGGTGATATACAGGACAGGGTCCGGCTAACCTCTCTTATTGTGTAAAAATTACATATTTTTTTGACAGGTATATGTGCGGGGATTTAAAATCAAACATTTTTACATTATGTTCAAGTATACAGGGTGGTCCATTGGTAAACTAGACAATCTTAATTTTTTTTTCAAATGGAATGCCATATTTTTACATTTTTAGAATCGATATAGTTGGTAGGTACTACACACTTCCAATTTTTTGTTGCAAAACTTGCAGCCATCTTGGAGAAAACCACCTTTTTCCCAAAAAATTTGAATTTGCACATCATTTTTTAAAAAGCTGCAACTTTATAAGATTCTAAAGCAGTCTTTCCCAACGTGGGCGATAGCGCCCCCTTGTGGGCGCTGCAGGCCTAAAGGGGGACGGTAAGAGACCCAGAAAAAAAGGGGGCGTTGTGTAGGGCTTTGGGGTCGATTTATAATTTCATCTACCTAGCTAGGAAGACTCTTAGACACCGACTGAGCTCTCGACTACATCTTGTGAACATCAACTAATATTAATTAAGATATTAGCTCAAACTCGGTTCGATACATGGAGCTACTATTAAGAGGAGATTCCATCGAGAACGCAATGTCGAAACAGGGAATACCGATAACCATCGCAAGATGGGTGACGGGATCACTGAGCGACAGATGCGTCCACAGCGAATGGAATGGTAAAACTGTCAAGGGCAGAGTTAGCGAAGGTTGTCCACAAGGGGGGGTCTTGTCACCGCTCTTGTGGATCATGGTATCCGACGAGTTACTACGCGTACTGGAGGCGGAACGAATACACGCCGTAGCGTACGCGGATGACTTTGTAATACTTGTCAAGGGCAAGTATGAGGAGGTACTACCTGATCTCATGGAAAGAGCCCTGCAAAAGGTCAGGCAGTGGTGTGGGAGCAAGTCTCTGGGAGTCAACCCTGACAAAACAGAGATAGTGCTCTTCACAAGAAAGTACAAAAGCAGGGTCAAAAAGGAAATCTCATTTTATGGGAAGGTCATACCGTATGCCTCGGGAGTGAAATATCTAGGGGTATACCTAGACAAGAAACTTAACTGGGGACAACACCTGCGGTTGCAGGGAAGGAAAGTCCTTAACATATTTATGCAGTGCAGGTCAGCTATAGGGACAGGATGGGGGCTAGAACCTCGGCAAGCTTTGTGGATCTACAAAGCGATACTGATACCTAAACTGACCTACGCAGCGTTGGTATGGTGGAAGGAGACGGAAAAAAAGACCTCAAGGCGTAGCCTGGATCACATACAGGCGGTCGTTTTACGAGGGATTTTTGGTCTAAAAAGAAGTACGCCCATGGCTGCCATCAGGATGTTGCTGGAAATAAATAGTCTGGATCTGGAGGTTAAGGCCTCAGCAGCCAGAGCAGCATACAGACTGAAATGCAGCAAGGAATGGGAAGGAGGTGAAAGTGGGCACAGAACCATTCAAAATTTTTTGAGGGGATCAGTTTTCGACGCACCTCAGGATAGAATAACCAGGATTCTCCAGTTTGGGCAGCGATATAAAACGCGAATACCAAGCAGGGAGGAATGGGAGGAAAAACTGAGCCCCGAACACGGGGAAATCTGGTTTACAGACGGCTCCAAAACCGGAGAAGGAACCGGTTTCGGAATCAGTGCACCGAGGCGAAGGGATGATGTAGCCTGTCGCCTAAGACCGGAAAACACCGTCTTTCAAGCAGAAATGGCTGCGATAGAGGCGTGTTCTAGGCAATTGGTAAGGGCAGAAGTCCAAAGCAGATGCATTTGCATATGTACGGACAGCCAGGCCTCCATTATGGCTCTGGAAAACCCATGCACAAAGTCAAAGCTCGTTCGGGAGACAAAAAACACACTGAATGAGCTAGCCAGATTCAACAAGGTCGTTATTACCTGGATACCGGGACACTCGGGTTATAGAGGTAATGAAAGAGCCGATAAACTTGCTAAGCAAGGAGCCAAGTCGGGAGAGCATCCAGAAAGGGAGGTAGGAATACCGTACCGAGAAGGATGCAATACCATAACGAAGGAAATAATTGGAAAGAGATGGGAAACCTGGAAGGAATCCCTGGGTCACAGATGGTGTAAAGAACTGACGGGAGATTTCATCTCCAGTTGGGCCAAATCAATCATCAAAATTGGTAAACGCAAGGCAAGAGTTGTTCTGGGTATACTCACCGGACACTGCGAGCTGCGATGTTACACACACAAAACACAGGGACATAGCAACTTGTGTAGATGGTGTGGAGAGGAGGAAGAGACCCCGTGTCATTTCCTATGCAAGTGCCCCAACCTAATGATACATAGACATAGATGGTTGGGAGCAGCGAGCCTGGACTCAGAGTTATTCAAAGATACTAGCATTGACAACATACTTGCATTCTGCAAGAGTGTTGGCTTTAGTGCACATCTCTCTGAAGCAGCCTAAGCATAGCTTAAGTACGAATCGGGGGGAAAGGGATACAATGGCGAAAGCTAAGTGTCCCTGAGCATTGCACCCCGAATGACTTGTAATAATAATAATAATAAGAGGAGATGACACAGTCGACTATCTTATAATAGGAAAGTGGTATCACATGAGAAACATTGTGATGTGAGCAATATGGCGTCGTCGGCAGAGCCGGACTAGTGAAATTGATAACATAGAAACACTGTAGGTATTTTGTTGGCTGCCAAGAACCTCTTTTTACAAATATCAACAACATATCTCTTATTGATGGAGTTCTAAGAAATCTACAAACATTAAATATAATATGAAGTTAAATAAAACTTATTGAAGCACAAAGAAATATATTCCAGTACAGTCCTGTTTCGATTGTTTACTAACCTATGATATGTTGTTCCTGATGATTTTCTCGTATTTACACTGTCTCTACTTGTACAACTTCGTGGAGCACAAGAAACCATTATTGTTCAATTATTAAAATAGAAAAAAACGACACTAACAAAAAGAAAATCCAAAAATACCCAATTCACATCCACAAAACAATACTAATGTCAAGTTGACAGAGAAGTGGAAGTAAAATGGCGAAACCGATACCACTTTTATGATAGGCGTAGCGACTCCTCTCAATACTAGCTCCATGGTTCGATATAATAGACCGCGGGCAATCATGTTTTAACAAGTTTTTGTTAAATAATCCGATTTGTACATTCCTGTATCAATCGGCTGGTTCCATAATACTTGTTCTTGCTTGTCGAGTACGATCGAGTTTATGCACGTTTGTCTTATTCCTGTTGGTGCGTGCTGCTTATGCAATCCTAAGTCCTATATAAACGACGTAAATTTATTTTATTTTCATTTGCGGTTTCGCGCATAATAGATAAGCAGTACTTGATTTCAACACTTACGTATTTCTCAAAACAAAACAATGTCGGAAGTAAAAAAGAAGAGATGGCAATACTCTGCGGAATATATTAAATACGGATTTATTGAAAATCCCACAAACCCGTCGTCGCCTTTGTGTCTTTTATGTCTAAAAACATTTTCGGACGAAGCAATGAAGCCTTCAAGACTGCAAGATCATTTGAATAAAATGCATCCAGATAAGCAAGACAAGAATGTAGCATATTTTCAAGACCTAGAGAAGAAGCATAATACTCAGCCAAGTGTATCAAAACTATTTTCGGCGGCTGCTAAGCAAGATGACGACGGACTTCGAGCTTCGTACAATATCTCTTTGTTAATTGCTCAAAAAGGCAAACCAGACAACATCGGAGAAGAGTTAATTTTGCCAGCAATAAAGAAAGTAGAATACTTGCGGCTGTTTTTGAGTAAATTGGAACCTGATATCAACAAACTTATTGAACAGCATCAGATTCAACCTTCACATTAGTTTTTATATAAGAATTGATTATGTTTGTTTTATTTTCAATAAAAGATACTCTGTCCGAATACTATAAAGTTGCGTTTCAATAATCAGTTATAAGTACTTAGCGGTTTTTAAGTATGTATAAAAAGGGGGGCGTTAAAAAATAATTTATTCTTAAAGTGGGTAGTAGACAAAAAAAGGTTGGAAACCCCTGTTCTAAAGCTTTAAAATTACTAATGTACAAAGACAAAGGAATGAAGCTTTTTTGATGGTCTTAAATAAATTTTACATCCCAAAAAGTTCCATAGAATTTTTTTCAAATGGGACACCCTGTATAAGTATTCATCAATGGATACTGACATTGCCAAAAAATCTGTTTACTACAGATGAATTAATTGACGTGATTTTATTTTGAAAGAATCTGACAGAAACTGTGTATTAGTAAAACGTTATACTCAGCGACACATTCCAGATAGTTTTGAAAAATTGCTTACCCCATTTAACAAAACTGGGAATGTCGCGTAAAAATCACCAGTAATCCCCAAACATGCTATCCATGATGTGATGACAATCAATTACGGGTAATTTTGTCATTTAGGTACTTGATATACAAACTTTTACATGATTTCATTACAGGACATAAATATGAACTAAGTAAACAAAACACAGATTTGTTTACAACTACTTAAAATTTCACATATTATGTGAACAAATACACAACTTACTGCTACATTCTTCTTCACTGCTAGAATCTATTTTCTTTGACTCTGATTGATCAACTGGAGATCTTATTTCTTGACTTAAAGGATCCATTCCAGGTTCTACAAGCTTCACATAAAAAGTACTTTGTCCGATTTTATTTCCTTCTTTTTCCACACTGTTGTTCATTGTGGTGGGGTCAGGTTCTTGTAGCACTTCCGTCAGAGCATTGGTGAGTTCATTCAAATCACCATTCTAAAAATAATACTTCATCTGAGGTATTTTACAATCACTTCAATAAAAGTCACTTGGATATTAAAATTTTGTTAAATTATTGTTAATATTTTATATAGAAACTTTAAATTTGTATTTATTCTAAAAATTGTACCTATTTAAAATGAGTGTTACTGGTATGTAATAAGATAAATAAATATTGATAAATACTTTATCATAAAGTGATTGTTTATTTCCTTATTCAAACTTACGCTTTTAATTTTTTTAGTACAAAAACAAGATACAAACATCTCTGCAGGATCAGGTAGTTGGTTGAAACTAGTGGCTACATTGAGCGATAAAATATAAGAGGTGCAATGTAAAATGTGTGCCTTATCAGAGACAAGCGTGCCTTATGGAGAATCAAACGTATCCCCCACTATTCATTATTTAAATGGTACTGTATTTAGGCGACGCGGTATTTCAACCATCTTATTTCAACTTTCAACATCGAAGCATTGAACTATTTATTGCACTTGTCCCCACCTCGCCACGACAGGACTCGTTCGTTTTGGACGGCTCTACTGTTATTTTGTGAAATTTAATTCTTTCAAATGCGGGCAGTTTTTTTATTTCATTTCATACAATAGCTTTATCCGGGTTTTTGTTTCTGGACAGTCCGTAAACCAATCTGGAATTGCGCAGAACTAGTTGCGCACTTTATAAAGTCCTAAGAACTATTTTCGGACCGTTTGAAAGTTTGAAAAAACCCGAACATCCCGCATTGTCTATAGAACTGAATTAACCCAATTAAATTGACAATTGATGATAACTCTTCATAATATGATCCTGTAAGACTTCCGGTATTATAAGATTATTGATCACATCAAGAAGAACATCGTCTTCACTTGATGATGATCTAGGTATGTTCAAATATTTCCATAAAATCATTAGCTTCAATTTGTTAAATATTAAATTTAAAATGTAAAAATAAAAAAAAACACACACACACAATAAACAAACCTGTGCAAATTTTCAAAATAGTTCCCACCTTTCTAATTTTTTTAAAATATTTGAGCTTGCGTAAAAAATAATCCGAAAATCGTCCTAGCTCGAGACTGGGGACTGGCTTAGACGGTTTTCGAACCGTCCAAGAACTGCTCTGAAATAAACCCGAACGCCAAACTGCGGGTGTCATCCTGTTAAAACCCGAACAAGCCAATTTCGACTGCGCAAACTCCGGACAGTGTTAGAACAGTAATTGAATGAACCCGAATAAAGATTCGTTATTTGCGTCTGTTTGTGCCAACATCAAATACTCTCGCCGTCATTTGTAATTATCGCTGCCGCCGTCATAAATCATGAATCAAAGGCTCGCCGAAAATCTCGACGACCGACACCTGCACCTGTGCCGAAAGGGAGAAAAGCGGCAATGACGGACAGTCAGGGTCTCTATGATCAGGGTTAGGGTTGATATGTAGACTAACTAACATCTCTTTTTCTAAAACCGTTGAAAAAGAAATAATAAAATATTGTAATTTGCCTTTTCATTGTAGTTGAAAATATAAATCGTGTAAAAACAGTCAAAAGTGTGCTTTATTTAAATAAAGTTGGTGTTTCCCAGTCAAACGTGAAGTACTGGACACCGGCAAATGCAACAATCCCAAAAGGCCTTAAATCAGCGTTGCGCCAGCGCAGTAGCGGATTTACCAGCAGGCTGAGTAGGCTCGAGCCTAGGGCGGCAGAATTTGGGGGTGGCAAATTTGGGGAACGACTTTTTTTACCTCATAGAAATCAAAAAGATTATTCTATAACGGTTTTCTGATTTCTCTCTCACTTGTCATTGCACATTCCGAGAGTAGCAAACTTCCATATTCTAGAGTAAAACAGCTAGTTCGCCGCCCCTCAACCAGTAATCGGCCTCTCGCCTATGCGCCCTTTGCCCACACTTTTTATGAATGAAAAGAGCGAAATTGTAAAAAAGATGCCCCTCTTATTCCCACTAACAACCCATACATGCCAGTCTTACCACTGGTTGGAGGCTACGAACTGGACGGTTTGTATATAATTTTTCGATTTTTATTCGAATATAATGAATAATTTACTGAATATCCCATTACATCGCCCATACATGATTGAGCTTCGATTAGCTCAAAAATATACCGAAAAATTATTTTACGTGCAATTACAACGAAATTGTTGCATTGTAAAAATGATGTACCTATGATATGACAATTGTTGAGGCAAGGGTGGCAAAAACTATTCAGCCTATACCTTGAAAATTTATAAATCCTTCACTGCGCTAGCGTCCGATAAAACTTTTTAGTCTGAAATCTGAATCGTTCGTTTTTTACATCTAGAGGTAGGAAAGGTAAATTTGAACTGTTCGGTTTCGGTAATTCCGCTTAAATCAGTCCGATATAAATCAATTTGCTCGGAATATTTTCAGCGACAAGAAAGATTAATCTGTTTATCTGTCATGTTATGAGGTTATGTTGAAGTCAGTGACCAAAATCCTTCGCCTCTAATATACAAATAACGAACGTAGCTAATATTTACAAATTTATATCATTTGATATAAAGAAATATGGAACAAAGTTAGGAATAAAAAAATATAATATATACTCAACAAGATCACGTCATAAGAGTTTGACAAATTTTAATAGTTTGTTTAATAGGTAGGTATATATTTTTTAATTAATAAAA